>JAMXBB010000011.1:56539932-56693425 GCA_024138015.1 Lumnitzera littorea | reverse complement strand
CTTTGAGTCTAGAATAAGGATTTCTTCTTCATCTTTATCAGCATTATGATATGTCAATGGATCTTTAGATGATGAAGCCATTGTGGTTTGCACTAAACAAGAGGGATTAGAATGAAAAAGTTAAAAAAAAAATCAACTACAAGGTTAATATGATAGAGACAAATAGAAAAGGATGGCAAGAAGCTTTATGAAAAACTCAACATATAACTGTTAAAGGACTACTAGCTAAGAAACAAACCACAAATGGATTTACTAATGAAAAGGATGAAATAAAAACAAACAGATTTCACTTAAATATAACCAAGCACACCTAATTGTTGAAATGCCATTTTCAAGGGGGGGGGGGGGGGGGGGGGGGTGGATGTGGGGTTGTGGAATGCAATAAAACTCTTTCTAAACTTTGACTTAGGTGCAGATTGACTATTTGAATTTTCAAAGTGAGGTTTTTGATCTCCTTAAATAACCATTAAACTTTAATTTTGATATGTGAACATCCCTTAAACTATAGGGGGGGTTTAGGGAATATTTACGCACCAAAATCAAAATTTAAGGGGGTGTTTATGCATCAAAATCAAAGTTTAGGATATGTTTATATATTAAAATCAAAATTTAAAGGTGTTATAGAGATTATTTCTCAATTTATAAAAGTTTAAGGAGTAAAAAATATTACTTTGAAAGTGTAAATGATTAATTCATATTTAAGTCAAAATTTAGGGTTTTTTTTTCTTTTTGCAATTCCTTAAAGAAAAAAAGAAAGAAAGAAAAGGAAAGTAGTGTCATTATTACTATATCAGTGATTAATGAGAAGGGGATCCGTATCTAAGTAAAAGTTTAGAGTTTTTTTTTTTTTTTGCAATTTCCTAGAAAAGAATGTAAAGGAAAACACAGTATCATTATTATTGTATCGGTGATTAATGAGATAAGATTACGTGATACATGAAAATATATGTGATATATAACTATTAATCGAGTTTCAATATGTAGGTTAGTAATGGATGGTTACTTAAAAATTTACTATCTATTTTGTTACATATATAAATATAATCGATAGTTATATACCGTGTGTATTAATACGTGACATGTACTAAATATTAAATTTTTTTCGTGATAGAGGGAGGAATGGCATGGTTGAAAATGATGTGAAATTTAGGGGTAAAAGCATGGGAAGCAAAGAGGGCGCCGATGATCATGTCATATCTGCCTGGTCCGATGTCAAAAAGGACCCACTAAGCCTAATTCTCTAAACGCCGATCCTTAACAAGCCAAATATATCTGCAGCAAGAAGCACGGGGAATATCTATTGGCTGTGTTTGTCTTAACTCTGAGCTGGTCAACCAATGCATCAATAGCTACGCTTTTTAAGAAAATCATTTTTGTGAATGTGTAATGAGCGCACCAAACCCCAGCCACCATAATGGACATATCCTCTCTCTCTCTCTCTCTCTCTCTCTCTCTCTCTCTCCTTTTATAAACTTGATAACATGTGAGTAGAGGATTTAGCTTGAACTAACTTACCTAATTTCAGGGGCATTTTCTATTCATCTATTTATATATTGGATACGGTAATCAACGTAAAAAAGGAAACAGATAAATCCTACTTTTTTATGTGTTAAAAGTTCGAGAAAAGATGCACGCATTTTTATGTATAATACACCTAATGTATTCTTAAAACCTATCAACGAGGTTTGAATCAAATTGGTAGTGAGAAGAACAGATATTTCTGACCATTGATCCCTATTCATTTTAGACGAAACCAATTTTACAAAAAGAAAGAACGGACCATAAAAAAAATTCATAGAAGCAATCATATCATAATGGCGTATATATTCCTTAAAGAGAGAAAAGAATTCGGAGTAGGTCAAATAGAATAACCACAAACTTCTTTCCATTTCGATTTTTGAGCAAATGAAGGCTTTTATTTTCAAATGTAGTTTTCAAGCTTCTTGGTGCTTAAAAGACCATTTCTTAACTAATATGGATATTTATGAATATTAAAAAGTATAATAAAAAACTACACAAATAAATGTGTGATGTCAATGTGTATGTATTTTAGAGTGGAAAATTAATTGCAGATCTTAATGTAAGTAATACAAATAATATATAAACATATATTTGTATGTATATGTAAGTATGTTATATGTATAATCGGGCTTGCAGATCTTAATATATATTTTTTTTTTCTTTTTTTTTTCTGTCTATGTGAAAATTGAGTAATGAAAACCACCTTAAGCACCAAAACTATTGTAGCTTAATGGTATTATTATCGGTTTCCTATCAAAATAAATTAGGTTTGGAACTCTCTTTTCTCTATACCGTAACATAATTGACAAAAAAAAAAAAACAAAGAAAAAGAAAACCATCTTAATAACTTATTTTATTTGAAACACATTCATTCAAAATTTTAGCAAGCACTTTGAGATTCATCTATATCTCTATCTATATTATTAAAGAAAATGAGTGGAATTTAGTATCTTATGTATTTAATAATGTTTTAGTTATCTATATATAATTATAAGATATAAAAATTATGATGAAGATAGCAAATATATAAAAGTACAGTAAATGAGATATAGGCAAAATATATAGAACGATTTTATAGTGATATATCTCTATTATTTCTTAATAAATGATAATTATCGCATATATAAAAGATTGCATTTTTTAGACAACTGTATAGGTAATTTATTTAAGTACATGTACTGCGGCTGAGATTATTTATTATTTAAATAAAAAATTTGAAACGCCAACAATTCGTGGCACTACAAATTCTTCCGAAACGGCATGATATGCTTCAATTAGAGATATGGAGAAATCCTGGAATATGACCGTGAAATTATCCAGTAACTCGAACAATAAAGACTGACAAAGAAGTACCATTGAATATGTCAGCAAGGATATTCAAGTTAAGTAGGATTGTAAATCCTATCATAGCGATAGAAATATTAAACTGTAGAGATTAGCAAACACCATATTAGAAAATTAGGGAATATTGTTTGATTATTGAAATTTATAACCGATCAACAATTATGCAGGATGTCTCAAAGACTGTAACTGAGCAGGTTGTAAAACAATGAAAAATTTGGACCACTGATATTGATAATCATGAAGAGATTTCTTTAAATAGATAAAATAGAATTATTTGATAAGGAAAAAGGACCTGAGTAATACTCATCCTCCTAAATATTTCCTTCTTGGTTTTATGTTGTGGAAAATTTGGTCATTCAAGAATGAGAGGCTCTTCCAGCCCAATGCCCCAGTAGCAAAATTAATATAGGTTATTAGGATTTTCGCTTATGAGTACTGGACTCATCATAGGAACAGAATTTTTTATAAAATCGAACAACAAAGCCTATCTTGGAAACCTCTCAATCCTGGATGGGTCAAGTTAAATACTAATGACTCGAGTCTTACGACCACCAACCCAGCAACTATAGGCTGTGTAGTTGGAGACAATAATGGCTAATGATTGTTTGTTTATGCAAGGAAGATTGGGAAGCTAGATATAATATCAACTAACTATGGGCAATTTATTGGAGCATTTTCTTTGTTTACGAAGGAACTTTGTTTGCAGAAATCTATATTAATTTAAAAGCTGCTGCTTTACTATTAACTAATAATTCTAATCATAAACTTTCCTTTCATAATGTGTTTGTGGCCTGTAGGGAAAAACTTTCCCTCATCCAGTGGTGAAAAATTGATGCTCTTCTTAGGGAGGCAAACTTAGTTGCAGACGGACTGATAGAAAAAAAACAGGAAGTGGAGGAAGAAGATTCATTTTTTGAGATTTTGCTTGTTTATACTTCAAGTTGTCAAAACAAGACTTATGTTCGTATGGATTATTGATGGAGATCAGATCTCAAGGATAATTAGGAGCTAGCAGCTCCTTCTTGGTTGGTAGAGGTTAAACTCTATGTTCCGGGGTTGTTGCTATTTCTTGTTAATAGTTATATTACTATATTTTCTATAGAACGATTACGTAAAATGAGTCTAAAATCAATATGTCACTTGTCATTTCATTTCACAGCCACCGGGAGAAAATTAAACTGTTTAGGGCATAAACATTTTAACATGCTTTCTTTCTTTCTTTCTTTCTTCTTCTTTTTCTTCTTCTTTTCTCTTTTTTTTTTTAATATATATATATATATTATAAATAGGTTGATATGAGTTAATACTATCGATAAGGAAACTAACTAGGAGATTATTTTCAGTAGTTAGCCTCGTCCAGCCTAAGCACAATATTGCATAGGGTATAACCTTTTGTGCTTTCAAGCCGACCTGGCTATTACTTTGCTTAATTTACTATACCTTTACTTCAAAAGAATAACTTTTTAATTTCCCTTGTTATTTCATATGAAGAGCTATTAGGATATTTGTAGACATTTAGATGCCAAATAACATTTTAATATGAATTGCTATTATGTAAAATATTGAACAATGGCCTTTGTGACAAACTTATATGGGATCTAGTAAAAAGAGGCTCCAAAGCTTTCATGTCATATGCATATGTAACGGTTTATGTTTTGAAAGGAAATGAGGATGTTCAACTTGGAGCTTAAAGTGAAGTAAGTGGCGTTGGTAGGTGGTTTGTTCATTCAATGGGGTAATCTCTTAAGGCAGGATTGACCTTCCGTAAGCAAACTGGTAGGTAGTTGATGTTATACTCCTGATGATGGCCATGGTTGGATGAAAACAGTTGAGAAGTTGGGTCTCTTAATCATATGGAGGATAGTGACAATGATGGATGACACTCCTAAAGATAGAAGAGCTTGGAATAATTCTAGGAAAATAGAAAGGGAAAAAGTTGTCTCGCCATTCATAATACAAGGAGATATGATGAGACAAAGGACGGTTGAGTGTTGTATGGGCACTGTAGGAGGGGTGAACCTCCCATCTCATGATAAATAGTATTAGAGTGCAAAAATTCTAGTCTAAATGAGCCACCTAAATATTAAATAATGCACTCAATGAAAAAGGGTAGCTCTTGTTGATAATTAAGCTCAAATGGATGAAGCTTGATGAAAGGAGTGGCCACCAGGTGGGGGATACTATTGCTAGAAGGGGTAGATGTATCGTAAGCAACATTGTAATAAGATCCTACTCAAATATGAAGAAAATAAGATATACTTCAAAGGGGTAGACCTTATAGTTTGGCGACTCAATAAGAGGAAATCTTAGAGGATAAGAGGAGAGGATGAGGACAAGAGGATGCTTATAGAAGCCCTAAATCTTAATGAAGATGATCTTGGCATAAAGTTAGGCAACGGATGAATAAGGTCGGTGATCTTAAGAGGAAGGAGAGTGGTGAAGTGTAGGCCCCATTATGAGAGCATCATGGATTTAAGTGAGAGAGAATGTCATAATCCATGTTCTAAAGATAAGTTGGGATATTCAACATAGAGCTTAAAGTTAAGTAAGTGGCGATAGTAATTGGTTTATTTGTAGGGTAGGGCATTTTCTCAAGGCAAGATTGACTTCCCATGAGCAAACTGGTTAAGAGTTGATGCTACTCTCTTGATGATGGTTATGGTAAGTAGAAACTAATTGAGAAGTTAGGCCTCCTAATTATATGAAGGATGGCGATAATGCTGGATGGCACTCTTAAAGATAGAAGGGCTTGAAATAGCCTTGGGAAGACAAAAAAGAAAAGGTTAGCCTGCCATCTTAATACAAGAAAATATGATAAGGTAAAGGGTGATCAAGCGCTATACAGGCACATTAAGAGGGGTGAACCCCCTATCTTGTGATACACATCCATTACATAACAATTAACTTATATGTTAGACCTAATCAATCAAAGATCACAAGACTATGCTTAATCATATGATCATTACATCTAAATACACTAAATATAATTACATAATATGAAAATAATTACGGACATATCTCATGACTTTTTAGGATCATAGAAAATCAAAACCCCCTACTAAAAGCGAATTAGGAAGTTTTGGAATCATTTATAGGTCTAAGGTACAAAAGTAGATTAAATTTCTACGATTATAGCTAAAGGAAGCTCTCATTCACATGGGATTTAGTCTATGCCTTGTGTCATGGTTTGAGAAATTGGAGTCAAATGGAAGTGCTTAACTTAGGCTAATTGCATGGTGAGTGGCATCAGTAAGGTAGTATACTTTATAGGTTACGAATGCTTTAAATACGAGTTTAGTCTCTGATAAGTAAACTAGTTGAAAGTTGATGTTGCTTTTCTAATTAGGCCATGACAAGTTGAAATTGATTGAATAAGTTAAACCTCTCAAGCATATGTTAAATGGTAACAAAGCTAAGATGACTCTTCTAGTGGGGAGGATGGGCTCAAAATAGACTTGTGAAGATAGGATGAGAAGGTTAGCTCACTGTAGACACTTTATTTTAATTTTAGTTTTTTTTTTTTTTACTTTTGAGTCAAGTTTACAAAAAATAAATAAACAATTGAATAAAAAATTAAATAAAAATAAAAAAATTGAAAAATAAAAAAAAAATACAAAGTATTAAAAGTGTTATAGTCAAGTCAGTTAGCATTTAGGGTTAGGTTAGATTACAATAAAATACATGTATTTTAGTAAATTTAGAGTCTTTTAGGCTGTATTAGAAAAATGCTATTTAAGAAAATGAAATAATACACTAAGAAATCAAGAGGGGTAAGGGTGAATTGAGTTAAATGACCAATTTTTTACTTTGACAACAAATCTTTGATCAAATTAACAAATAGATGCAATATGGAAATATTTAAGAAATAATTAGATTGCAAAAATATAAAGAGAAAAGGATAGAGGAATTAAGCCTACAATTTTAACGTGGTGTTCAAACTGCCTCCTACTCTCCATAATCACCCAATGCCTCAATAAAGGTCTTCATACATAATTTTTATTGATGACAATCTCAATGGCATAAGTGCCTACACCTAATCCCTATCACAAATGTTTTTACAATCATAACAACTCTCAATCACTTAATATAGTGCTCTCTCTTGAGTAAAAATTGCAGGTATAAAGTTTGGCACTATACTAAGGTTTACAAAAGATTACAAATAATGAGTACAAGACAATTGGAATGAAGTACAAGTAGATAAGAGGAATAAATGTAGGAATAGAGCTCTATTAAAATGTACTTCAACAGTCCACAAAATTCCATTTATATCCTTTAACAAAAATCCAATTGTTAGCCTTGTTCATCCTGCATTAAATGCATTATAATAGCTAATTTCTATGTGGACTAGTCGGATAGTCCATTTAAATAGGGTCACCATTCGGATGGTCTTCAAGTCATCAATTGCATGGTCCATCATAGCTTACCGACCTTCATAAACCAGTTGGATAGTCTAGGGACAACTAGCCACATAGTCTAACACACCTTATTGACCCACATCAACTAGTTAGACAGTTTAGGGACAATCAGCCATACAGTCCATAACCTGCTACTCATCACAGAACACCTAATGTAACCATTTGGATGGTTTACACCAAAACAACTAAAAAACACACTTAGATATGGTAGATAATTCTTGATCTCTTTTTCTTCTTTCAACAACATCAGTATCAATTTAATAAGTTGTAAAGTATTTCCAAGTTAATTTTACTTCCTTAAAAGATATAATCAATAAATTTCTTGTAAGAATTGCAAACTGGTTTACAATAATAATTGATTAGCTATGACTCGTATAGATTTGTTCTCATCAAAATCACAAACAAGAACCTCTAGGTTCAACAATCTCTCCCTTTTTGATGAAGATAAAATCTTACAAACTCCCCCTTATTAGATGTTCCTCCCTCAATTTGACTCTCCCTTAAAGGCAACAAAACATGTCAAAAAAAGAAAAAAAAAAAACACATATGGAAGAGACAATATGAGAATATTTGAGTATTTACTCTTTACTTTGGAAGATAGCCAAAAAATAATTCCATGATTCAAAAAACCATGCTAATCTTCATTTTACAAATAAATTCATTTTACAAGCACATCCACTTTGTTTAGATACTTAATTGGTTGACTTGAATTCTTCTCTCCCTTTGGCTTCATTAAAAGGATGAGAGTTTAGGCAATAAAGGGGAAGAAAAAAGTGTGGTAAAAAGTTAGTTATGACATCAACAAAAGAAAAAGACTAGATAATCCAATAGAGAGACAAGAAAATCACAAAGAGCTATCAATGCCAACAATATAAGCAAATATTATGAATAGCATATTCAAACAAGCACAAGAACAACACCATGAGTGAATCCTTACACCATAATAGTTATCACATAAACATAGAGTAGGTCATAAACAGAAGACCGAGGAGCCAAAGACCATACAAAAGATAACTAGAGATGGTCAAAAGGTTAATGAACATCTAAAGGAACAACATAAAAGATAGCTAGAGATCGAGTCTTAGTACAAAGATGAGAAAAAAGGAAGCAATAGAAAAAATTAAAAGACTTCAGGAGCTAATCTTTAGGAGGTGGAGAAGAGCTGCTAGAAGGCTTAGGAAAGGGGAGGTGGTGGTTGAGGATAAGGACCAGAATTGGGTGGAAGGAAGGGGTATGGCAATTGGAAGTGCTGAAAAAGAGGATAAAAGATTTGATCATGCTGGTAAGAGACCCTTTGCTCCATTTGATAAATGCTATCATCAATGTGGTGGTAAGTTGGCCCTGCATTTGATCAATGTATATATAGATAGATTCCGGATGGTTACCTTGAGATGTACTAGTAGGGGGAATAGTAGTTGTAGTCCTTAGAGGAATATTGCCATCTACATGTGCTTCTCCTCCTTGAGGAACATTTTGAGCAAGGGGCTCAACAGGTTCGGCATCTTCATCATCAATAGGTTCACTTAGTTTTTGGGAGGTATCGCTGGTAAGAGGAGATAGGGGTTCTTTGCGAACCCAACCAGCCTGCTTATCTAATTTCCATCCTCTTTTGCTAATGTGATGCATGGTAAAGGGCTTAGTATGTGGATTGATGCTAGGAGTGGGAAAAATAACCCCCTTGGCCAATGGAAGCTAAGTAACTAGGCAACCATAGTGAAGAATAGCTTGCTTAGACTTATTAGTGACCATTTTGAAATAGTGGAAAATCAAGTCTTCATAATCAATTCGTGCATTGTTATGAATGTGACTTAATATCCATAAATCACCTTTGGTAACATGCTCATGGCTTCCACTTCATGGACAGTAGTTATGACAAATAAGCAAATGAAGGATTTGATAATGAAGAGGTAGTCTAATGGCTCCAAGATTGTGCCTATGTGCCTAGTTATTTTCACCAATCTATCATTCTTAAAAGATATCCTCATAGAGCGTGGATCTACCATTGTCAATTCCTTTCATATAATGGGCACTACTAGGTTCAACCCTTATAATGGTGTATATATCATTCCGTGTGATCTCAATTTCTTGTCCATACACATAACTGTATAATGATAATCTCCTATGTTCACTAGTGTCCATGCTAACTAGTACGTTACAATTACGATCATGATCATCAGTGAGATTATAATAGAAATATTTAACTGCTTCTTCATTAACAATATTAAGTATGTCTATGGTATTAAGAATACGATTTGTAATAACCCCTTCCATATCAGGTATTTCGAAAGCCTGAAGAATATCCTCATTAAAATGATGTCCATAATTGATTTTCATGAGACGAAACTTATCGTACCTTTACGCATAGCGTAATGTTGGAAAGAGATGACTACTAAACTGAGCCTATAGAGCTTGTCGTCTCCTACCTCGAGCATCGTTACCTTGAGCTTTGCCTCCTTGTCTAGCTATAGAAGGTTAGGGTTTAAGGTTTGTGGGGGGTAGAAGTTAAGAGAAGGGGGGGAGGGGGGGGTGGTGGGAGGTGGTGGGTGGGTGAAGATGAGAAGTGAAGGAATGGAGTGATGAGGGAGTGGTGTGAATGGTGAGGAAGAGTGAGGATTGGTTGAAGGAGGGAGAGAGTGTTGTGAACAGTAGAGAGGAAGGAAAGGAAAGAGGAAAAAAGAAACAATTGTGCCCCCTCCCCCCCTTTTCTTTTTTGCAATAATGTGTGAACCGTTTAGACAGTTTAGGGAGAACTATCCAAATAATTGCATCTAGAAATTGGATTTGTGAATCATCTGTTGGAACCGTGCCCACGGTCTAAGGAAACCATGCAGACGGTTGAAGGAGGTATTCTGTGGTCAGAGTCCTTGATGCAACTATGCCCACGATTGGGGGGGACTATCCAAATAGTTGCATATAAAATGTCAAGACTAAAAAGTATCTATTGAGACTAATTGGACAGTTTGATTGTAACCATCCAGATAGTCTAAGCAAACATTTCAAGGTTAGAAGACTTGATGCAACTATTTGTACGGTTGACACCACTGTTTGAATAGTTGATTATAGTCCATAATAGTTAACATAAGAAGAATCTTAGCTCATGAATTCTTTATGATTGTTATATGATTGACATTTAAGCTAGTTAAGTAATCAATAAAACACTTAGATGGAACATTATCAAAATGCTCCCATTAGATTTTCCAAGTTGAAGTAAGCTTTGTTAATAAGAAAAAAAGATGTGTGGATAACTATTTCAACCAATTCATTATAGTTTGTAGACTTAATGCAAACACAAAAATAAATAAATAAAATTGAAAAGAGATATGTCTTAATGGAAAACAAGGAAGATGAGGAAGTTTACACAAAATATAACAAATGAGAGAATTCATATAAGAAGCCTACTTAACCATATTTCTTAGATTGAAAATGGTGTTCTAAGCCAGTTGTCTAAAAGAGAACCTCATTGTATACAAGAGTCACTATCTATGTTTATGGGTCTTAGCACTCATTTTGCACGATCATGCCCAACTCTCTTCTTAAAGTGCAAAAGCGATCTTCACTTTAAGGTTTAGTCAAAATATCAACTATTTGACTACTTATATCTACAAATTCTAAGCATACATCATTGTTTCGAACATGATCTCTAATGAAATGATGCCTAATCTCAATGTGCTTAGTCCTTGAGTATTGGATCGGATTTTTGGTAAGGTTATTGGCACTTGTGTTATCACATTGAATTGAGATATTAGAGAAATTAAGACCATAGTTTTGTAATGTTTGCTTCATCCATAGGATTTGAGCACAACAACTATTGGTGGCCATACATCCGACCTCGGCGGTTGAGATTGCCACAAAGTTTTGTTTTTTAAATTGCCAAGATACTAGAGAATTTTCTAAAAAGTAACATGTGCCGCTTGTGTTTTTCCAGTCAACTTTACATTTGGCAAAGTTGGTATCAAAATATCTTATAAGATCGAAAGAAATATATTTAGGATATCACAAGCCAATTTCAATAGTGCCTACTAGATACTTAAAGATGCGTTTTGCAGCATTTAAGTGAGATTCTTTTGAGTAAGATTGAAATCTTGCATATAAGCATACAATGAACATGATATCCAGTCTAGATGCTGTTAAGTACAATAGACTTCCTATCATACCTCTATAAAGCATTTCACAAATTGATTTACCATGTTCATATTTGTCTAGTTTTAGTGTTGTGCTCATAAGAGTAGGCCTAACTTTACAATTTTCCATTTTAAAACATTTCAAAAGCTCTCTTGTATACTTGGATTAATTTATAAATGTTCCATTTTCAGTTTGCTTAACTTTGAGACCTAAGAAGTAATTAAGTTCTCCAAAATTCTTTCTTCACACTCTACGAATTCATTTACAAGATTTATGTTAGTAGCTTTAGATACAACATCATTTACATAGATTTGAATAATCAGTGTATAAGAATTGTGATTTTTAATGAACAAAGTTGTATCCAACTTTTCTCTTATAAAGCCATTTTCCATTAGAAAGCTATTAAGTCTTTCATATCAAGCTTTAGGAGCTTGTTTAAATCCATAGAGTGCTTTGTTGAGTTTATAAACATGATCGAGTCATTCATTATGCTCAAAACTTGAAGGTTATTCTACATGCACTTCTTCTTTGATATTGTCATTTAAGAAAGCACTTTTAACATCCATTTGGAATAGTTTAAAGTCTTTGTGTGCCATAAATGTCAAAAGCATCCTAATAGGGCTTCTAGTCTAGCAACTGGGGCAAAGGTCTTATCAAAATCTATCTCTTTTTCTTGGTTATAGCCCCTAGCAACTAATTTGGCCTTATTCCTAATTACTGTATCAATTTCATCAAGTTTATTTCTATAAACTCATTTTGTTCCAATCATTTCTAGTGAATTGATTAAGTTCCTTTGGCATTGCTTGTATCGAACATTCATCTTTTAGAGCTTTAACAAAATTCTTAGGCTTAACTTGAGATAAGAATACTATGTTGCTTATATTTTTAAGAGATGATCTTGTTAATACCTTATTTGAAGGTTGTGATCTTTAATAAATCGTCATTCTCTATGAAGGTCTAAATTTGATTGATTCATATCTTTATCTTCCCTAAGAACATCTTTATTAAGAACATTGTTTTGGTCATTGTTTAAATCTAGCCTATCTAAATGAGCACTAATATCATTCATTTCACTATGAGATATATTATGCAATGAAGGCAGTAAATTATCAAACACAACATGTATAGATTCTTCAATAATTAAAGTTCTTTTATTAAATACTCTATATGCTTTACTTGTTAGCGAGTATCTAAGAAAAATAGCCTCATTCGATTTAGAGTCAAATTTGCCTAATTGTTCTTTACCATTATTAAGTACATAACACTTGATACCAAAAGAGTGAAAATAAAAAATATTAAGCCTCCTTCCTTTTCAAAGTTCATAAGGAGTTTTCTTTAAAATTGATCTTATGAAAACATGATTTGAAATGTAACATGTGGTGTTAACGACTTCCACCAAAAAATACTTTGGCAAATTGTTTTCATAAAGCATTGTTCTGACCATTTCAATTAGAGTCCTATTTTTCTTTTCGGCAACTCCATTTTATTGTGGAGTTTTAGGTGCCAAAAATATATGTTCTATGCCATATTGATTACAAAAATTATTCATTTTAGTGTTTTCAAATTCTCCCCCATAATCACTCTTAAGAGAAGCAATTGTAAGGTTTCTTTCATTTTAGACCCTTTTGTAATATTTAAAGTATACATGATTTATTTCATCCTTACTTGCAAGAAAATAGGTCAATGTGTATCTAGAGAAATCATTAACAATGACCAAAGTGTATTTTTTCTTACCTAAACTTAATGCTTGTGTATGGTCAAACAAGTCCAAATGTAGTAGTTATAATAGCCTAGAAGATGAGATAGCATCTTTTGGTTTGAAAGAATTTTTGGTTTGTTTTCTTTATTGACATGCTTAACATACTTCGTCCTTGTGAAAATTAATTTTTTATAGACCTTTTACAAGATCTGTTTTAACAAGCGTAAAAATGACTTCCATGCTAACATGTTCTAATCTTCTATGCCACAACCAACTATCATTATTTTAAATGAATAGACAAGTTTTATTTTGACTTGAAAAATTGTTAAAATTGATTTATAAATGTTTCCTTATCTATACTCTTCATAGATACTATGATCATTATTAATTTTTTCAATGATCACTTATTTGCTAGGAATGTAATCTTATATCTATCATCACATAATTTACTAATGTTAAGCAAGTTATGCCATAGATTATTAACTAACAATATACCTTTAATAACGAGATCATTGTTAATAAGAATGTTATCTTCACCTAAAATAGTTGATTTTCTATAGTCCTAAAATGTAACATTCCTTTCATCCTTCAAGGCCAGTGTAGTGAATTTGATAACGTCTTCTATTATATGTTTTGAGCATTCACTATTCAAGATTTATTTGTTGCTCTTCCTTGAAGATTCCTGTAAGAATAAGAAATTTAAACTTTTGGCATCCACTTGAGTTTGGGTCCTTTCGGGTTAGTTGTAACAATAAAACTATGTCCCTTAGGGACCCAAACTATCTTTCCTCTATGATTCAAGTTGGTATTTGTCTTTATTGCATGAGTGTGAGCAATATGGCGATACCTTCCACAATAGTTACAAGTCTTATTAGTTGCTTTAATAAAGTAACTTTTGTAAAACTTATAAATATTGTTTTTGTTATAGCCAATTTTGATTTTCTCAAGACTATGCCTTTGTTGTTTCAAAAGTTTTTCTAAATTCTTTTCACCTTTAACGAACTTAACTATAGTTTGTCTTAAATTATTTAGGCTAGATTTTGACACATCATTTTCTATTTCTAGCTTAGCTAACTTATCTATACTTGTATTCTCATTTTCAATTACTTTGATCTTTGATTTCATTCCTTCATTTTCCTTAATTAGTACTTTGTTTTCATTCATGATTTCCTCATTCCTTTTGTTCAATTCATCATTTTTCTTCTTTAAACTATCATGCTTAACTTTGAACTTTTCATTTTCAATTCTCAAATATTCATTATCCTTTTCTAAGTTCTTTTTTTCCTCAACTATCTTATTATACTCATGTTTGAATACATCACAATCATTTCCTACATCATTCATCATTTCTTTAAGAATCTTATTATTCTTTTACATTTTAACAAAATCTTTTAAAAGATCATTATACATTTCTTTCAACTCATCATAAGAGGATTGGGATATGGTGCATATCTCATCTTCCAATACCATAAGGAAAAAATTGTCATTTAAATCGCTTGAATCACTATCACTCTAAGTAGCCACCATGTCTTTTTTTCTTGATGCTTTGTTGCCTTTTTTGAAGAGTGGACAATAATCTTTAATGTGTCCCGGTTGATAGCAATTGTAGCACTTTATAACATCCTTTTTCTCCTTTGCAGGCTTTGAGGTATTGCCATCACTAACTTTGTCTCTCCCTAGTTTCTTGTTGAACTTTATGAACTTCTTAAATCTTCTTGCCATTATTGCCATTTCATCATCATTATTATCACTTTCATTGCCTTCATCAATAGTATTGCAATCGATAACTTTGAGAGCAATAGCCCTCTTCTTGGATACTTCTCCATGTCTATTGATCATCCCATAGGTCTTGAGTATATCAAGAAGTTGTTCCTTTGATAGTGCTTCTAGATTAGCATTTCTTCAATGGCGATCCTCTTGATTTCCCATTTTCTTGGAAGAGACCTAAGGATTTTCGAATTAATTTTGAAGTTAGAAAATCTCTTACCAAGCACCATTAATAGATTAATAATATCAATAAATTTCTTATGCATTTCATCTATAGTCTTATTAGGAAGCATTTTGAAAAATTCAAATTCACCACATAATAAACTTATTTTAGTATCTTTAACTCTAGATGTGCTCTCATATATAGATTGTAGCTTATCCTAAATTTTCTTAGCATCTGTGCATGTATAAATTCTATTAAAATCATTTTCGCTTATAGTACAATGCAATATGTTCATTGTTATTTCATTTAAGTTTACTTTCTTCTAATTTTCCTCGATATATTTATCCTTTTCCTTTCCTTCTATTTTAATTGGTTCTTTTTCAATTACATCCTAAAGTTTTCTATTTTATGCTTTAATAAAGATTCTCATCCTATATTTCCAATGGGGATCATTTCCACTAGTAAGAAGTGGTGGCTTATTTATAGTTGGACCCTTTATGAAACTTAGTACATTTAGTGCGATGTTCTTTACTCTATAATGTGATTAAGCAATGGAAATTATAGAGACTAGCTTTGATACCAAATGGAATAAGGGGGGGGGGGGGGGGGAGGGGGGTATTACTGACCAATTTTTACTTTGACAACAAATCTTTGATCAAATTGATAAATAGATGCAATATGGAAATATTTAAGAAACAATTAGATTATAGAAATATAAAGAGAAAGGGATAGAGAAATTAAGCTCGAAATTTTAACATGAAGTTCAGACTGCTTCCTACTTTCCACAATCACCTAATGCCTTAACTGAGGTCTTCACACACAATTTTCATTGATGACAATCTCAAAGGCACAAGTACCTACACCTAATCTCTATCACAAATGTTCTCACAATCATAACAACTCTCAATCACTTAGTATAGTGCTCTCTCTTAAGTAAAAATTACAGATATGAAGAATGGTACGATACTAGAGTTTACAAAAGATTACAAATAATGAGTACAAGAGAATTGGAATAAAGTACAAGTAAATAAGAGGAATAAATACAAGAATATAGCTCTGTCAAAATGTACTTCGACTATCTACAAACTTGTATTTATAACCTTTAGCAAAAATCTAATTATTAGCCCTGTTCATCCTGCATTAAATGTACTATAACGGCTAATTTCTATGTGGACCAGTCTAATGATTGTGATCAAAGTAGCCGGATAGTCCATTTAAATAAGGTCACGATTTGGATGGTCTTCAAGTCACTAATTGCATGGTCCATCATAGTTCACTGACCTTCATCAACTAATTGAATAGTTTAAGGATAACTAGCCATACAGTCTAACACATCTTATTAACTTGCATCAATTAGCTGGATAGTCTAGGGACAACCAGCCGTACAGTCCATAACCTGCCATTGATCATAAAACACCTGCTGCAACCAGCCGAATAGTTCTAGCACAACCAGCTAGACAATTCACACCAAAATAACTAAAAAGCACACTTAAACACAGTAGACAATTCTTAATCACTTTTTCTTCTTTCAACAACATCAATCGAATAGTTTAAGGATAACTAGCCATACAGTCTAACACATCTTACTAACTTGCATCAATTAGCTGGATAGTCTAGGGACAACCAGCCGTACAGTCCATAACCTGCCATTGATCATAGAACACCTGCTGCAACCAGTTGAATAGTTCTAGCACAACCAGCTAGACAATTCACACCAAAATAACTAAAAAGCACACTTAAACACAGTAGACAATTCTTAATCACTTTTTCTTCTTTCAACAACATCAAAATCAATTTAATAAGTTGTAAAGTGTTTTCAAGTTAATTTTACTTCCTTAAAAGATATAATTGATAAAGTTCTTGTGAGAATTGCAAATTGGTTTATAACAATAATTGATTAGCCATCACTTGCATAGATTTGTTCACATCAAAATCACAAATAAGAACCTCTAGGTTTAATTGAAAAGTCTAGTTACATTTGAACTCATGAATGTAGACATTGGTCTAATTTTGAATACTTTAACTAAGCTAAAAAAAAAACTTAGGATTTATTAAAGGGCTATGGGTCGTGGTTAATTAAGTTAGGCTAAGTCTGGCCTAAGATAGAAAGTTTAAATAAAATATGGGGTTTCTAGAAACTTGATCTTGAAAATGGATTGGATTGAATCTAGATCGGGTATTATCGTATTTTATGAAAATTGGATTTGTTAAGATCGAATCTTTATAACAAAAAGTTCTAAAAGATTCACGTTTATGGTCCATAAATAGTAGACATTGGGTTGTGGAAAAACACATGTTCTCACAATTATATAAAGTTTACATTTCCACAATTAGTTCACACACATCTCTTGTATGTGTCCAAATACAGACTTACTGCACATAATTTTCTAACACACTATCACATACTTACATAACTGTAGTTCATGTCCATACACTCACTTGCATGTCACTACAGTTTATGCCTACTCATGAACACTCATACTCATGAATACTAAATCCACAATCAGTTATGCATAGCTCACTTACTCCATACATAATTGAGTACGATCACATGACTATTGTCCACAAATTGTACACACTTGGCACGCCACATGTCCAAACACAATTCATGATCATCGCATGCAATCCAATTCATACATCCAGCAGCAGCTCCAACATTTCACGACAACAAGCACATATGTCCATCAACACACATGAACATTGAGCAGTACGATCATAATCACGTACGCCCAATCCAAGTCCAACACTCCATACGGTCAGTTCACGATCAATCATGTCCAAACTAAGCTTGACGTACATGTGCCACACACACAACTTGATTGTGGTGATTCGACCCACTTAGGTAATTAGGTAAATTTTTTTAGTTATTTATTTATTTATTTTTAATTAATCACTTTATTTTACTAACTTGTTTTTTAGTGCAGGTTATTTAATAATTTTAATATAAAATATAAATTTTCAAATTTTTAGATAAATTTTTTTTTTTTAGATAAATTTCATGTTTTTAGTTAAATTGAATTTTTTTTTTATCAAGTTGCATATATTTTCCAAGATTCATATATTTGTTAAAGATATATATCTAGATTACATATCCTAGTAGATCTAAATAAATCTTGCATTTAGGGTTTAGAAAAATAAAATTTTGATATGTAGTAACATTTTTTAAATAAAAATCCTAATTGGAGTTTTTTTTTTTTTAAGATTTAGTTAGTTAGTTTTTTTTTAAAATAAATTCATGAAGTTAAATCTTTTAGGTGTTTTCTTTAAAAAAATAATAAATTGATAATTAACATAAATTTAGCTCAATTTTTAAATTAAGAAAAATTAACTCACTAAATCTTTTTAAAAAAATAGAATTACGTAGGTTAGATCCTGATTAGTGGGTACATAGACACCTTTAAGGCAACCATAAAAAAATGAAAATTTTTTCTTTTTTTTAGAAAATTCGTAATAAAAATTATTAAAAATTCATTTAAATTGCATTTTGTACATTTTTACATATTTTGACATCTTTAGAAAAATTATAAAATAAAGGCCTATTAGTTAGTTTCTTTTAATTTTATATGGTGATTTGGTCTTAATGGGTTAGCTTTTGAGCTTAGATTTTTTAGTTAAATTTTTTTAAAAAAAAATTTTTCAGAATGTTTATAAACTAGTGGCTAAATTAAGGTTTTACCATCCTAAAAATCCTAATTTTATTTTTCATCAATTAAGTTGATTGGTGACTTTAAGTTTTTTTTCAAAATATTTTTTAAACATTTTTTAGAAAAATATTTCTTCTTTAAATTTATGTTGAGTATTCTATATTAAGCGGGTTGGCCTTAGTATAAGTTAAATTAAGAAAAATCGAAATAGAGCTCAATACTTACCATACAAATTTGAGTTAGAATGATATTCAATAGACATTCAAGTGCTATACAAGCATTCAAAGGGGATGGAGAACCTCCCTACTTGTAATAAATGGCATTAGAATTGATGTTCCAACTAATTTGAGCCACCTAAATGTCATCCAGTATGTTTAATATGTGGGTAATCATTGTTAACAGATATGATTATGTAGGTTAAAATCAGGAAGAGGAGTAGTTACTTGAGGAAGGACATCATTGTAAGGGAGATAACTATGTCACAAGTTGGATTGCAATAATAATTTGCTAAAAGCTTTGTAAATATGCTTTAGTGGGCAAATCTTACTACTAGGTTACTTAACTTAAAGGCATTATCTCGGGATGGAGAAATGGGTGAGAACAAGAGGAAGCCTATGGAAGCTTGATGTCTTGGTGGAGATGATCTCAAATGGGGGCAATTGGGGGTATAAGGTTGATGAACTTTAGGTATTGGTATGGCAAAATATTAGCCTTATGATGAAGGCATCACAAATTTAGGTGTAGGAGAATGTCATAGTTTGTAAGTTAGAGTCAAGTAGATAGATCAACTTAGACCTATAGTGTAATGAGTGGCATTAGCAAGGTAGTTTGCTTTAGGATTAGGTTACCTTGAAGGTGGGTTTTACCATCTCTAAGTAAACTGTTTGAGAGTTGACACCATCCTCATGATGAGGCTATGTCAAGCTAACTCCAATGGCATAGGTTAAGCCCTTTAAATATATGTGAAATGGTGACAAAGTTGAAATGACTCTCTTGGTGGGAAGGTTGGGCCTAGAGCGATTCTAAGAAAATTCGAAGGGAAGGCTAGCTTACTATCAAGAATCCATGTAACAATGGAAATCTACGGGATAGATGAGTGTTACATAGGTACTCTAAAGGGTCGAAACCTCTTATCCTATTACACATGTAGCATATGTCTCATGTTCTATGTAACCTTAGAGAAGTGATGTAGAATGATAAGTAAGGATGCTCGATAGGGAGAAGCAAAGGGAGGAATAGATAGTCTTAATGAGATTAAAAGCATTATTCTTAAGATTAAGTAGAACTATCTTCATTTTGAGTTTTCTTTGATCTTTGATGTCATTTCCTTTGAATATCTAAACTGTCATATTGGGAGGAATTCTTGAGTATTTATAGAGCTTGACTAAGGTACACATCTATTGGATCGCACTAAAGGTCGATGATCATGATATATCATCCTCTTAGGAGATTTCTCCATAGGCTCCTTTTGTTTAGGCCCATGGACAACCTCCTAATGAGGATAAGCCATCTTGAGAAAAGTTTCAAGTAGTTGTACAAATTTAGTAATTCTTGCTCCAAAACTCACCATACCAATTATTTTAGTTTCATCCCAAGCCTATCGACTAAACATCTTGGCCCCTATCATTTAAACCAAAAGAATTAAACCAGGTCAATTGGGCTTAAAGTCCATTTTAACCTTCTACAATGTCTAACTCAAAATATCTTATGTATGAACTACTGTAAGGCCTTCGCTTTTTTGAATATTAAAAGTTTGCAACACTTAGAAGGAAGTGAAACCCTTTTCCCATGAAGAGGTGCAACTGACACGTCTATTATTTTTCCTATATTTGCCTGTGGAACACCACGTCTTGATCCTTTTAGAATGTCATATATATATATATATACTTTCATGAATAAATACATACATACATATCTATATATAAGTATATCCACTTGAAATCCGATAATAAACAAATTATGTGATTTGTTTCAACTTCAAACTTGAGATTTCAATAAATTATCTTTTCTATACTTTATTATAATTGTTGAGGAAATGGTGATTGTATTATGAAACTCGACAAATAAAATTTACATATTTTTAAGAAAAAAATATTTAGGAAATATAATTTATCAATTAAAAATAAAACGTTATTTGTTTTGTTAAATGAACTAAGTAAAGGATAAATAAATCTACCTTTATATGGATTTGTTAAATATTAATTTTATAAGAGGGATATATATCTATTTGTACTTTCTTCTTTTGTTATCTCTTTTTAGCAAATATATGATTTGAAAATCATGTAAAAATAATATCAAAATTAGTACTCTAATGGTATAAATATAGTGTGGTTTTACTGGAAATGAGATAAGATTATAGTTGTCAGTGTACTGACTGCTAATAGTAACAAATCGGATCTGTATGTGAAATGTTATAATCAACAATTGAATATAGTCACATGTTTTTCCTTAAAAAGGAAAAAGCTATTATAGATTGTCTTTCATATACAATTAACGATTATTTGGCAGGTGATATTACATATAAATGGAAAAAAACCTAACCCAATTTTGTTTTGTTTTTTCCCTTTGATATTTTACCTTTTCTGGGCTCGAGTGGCGTTATATTTTGTCCATACAGAAATCTAGGACTATCATTTATCATGCCCCCACAAATTTTCTTAATAAGAAATCGCGGATTTGTAATTTGTGTTTGGTCTTTCGGTTATCTATTTTTGTAAGATCATAAATTTATAGTCAAATTGCTTGTAAAAGAAAAATTTAAAAGAAAAATGGATTGTGGGAAGAGAAATGGATGTTCAAGGGATGGACAAGAAGCTGCACCAAGTTCAAGGAAGGGGAAGAAACCATTTCATCGCCACACTACCCACCAAATACAAGTGCTTGAAGCGTAAGGGAAATAAATTTAATTTACAATAATTTATTATTGTATCTTAAAAGCTTAGATTTTTTTATCTTTACAACTTTATGCATGGCTTCAGCCATTTATACTTTGTGGATATAGTATGGTTTCATATAGCCAAACGTAAAAATTAAACCTGCATGTAAAATTTTGTTTACCTTAACGATGTCACCTCTACTTTTTAATGTTATTACAAGATCCAATAAACGAAATATCATACGTTGCATCAGTTAACTGAACAAATCCAAAAAAAAAAATAAAAAAAATTCTTGTCATGTAAAAATCAAACAGCATCGTAGAACAAGATATTTGCTTAGCAAATATGCATATACCAAGGTAATTTATTAATGAAATCCCTATGTTAAATAAAATTTAATAATTTAGGAATCAACCTTATAAGTTTGTAATAGAATTAAGCACATTTAACTATTGACAAAGCCATAGCTGCGGCTTACCATCCAATCATCTGAAAGCACGACAATGAGATTTAGAAAAGCATGGAAAAATAGAGGGTATGAATATATATATATATATATATATATATATATGACTGCCAAAACCGTCTCAAGTGGATGGCGCTAATTCAATAATCTAAAATGTATTCACATTCACATGTAACTCAACTTAGACTAAGAGTTCCATTTTCAAATATGCATACCTTAGAGCAACAAGCGACCATCACATGTCGAATGCACAAAAATAAAATGAGAAAAAAGATGGAATCCATGGGTATGAAATGCAATTTTGACAATTATATTGCGTTGTATCGGAGACCATCTATATTTATGTCCGTACTACTGTTTCCTACTACAAAACAAAAGATTCACGCTATTTTTCTTGTTTTTGTTTTGTTATTTTTGTTTTTCCTTCCTTTTTTTTTTTTTTAACCATATCATGCTGTTTTTGTTTAACATGTAGTTTTTTCCTTCTATTAAGGTTCTTCAAGGATTGTCCACACCCTGATAATAAGCAGCGACGCCGATTAGGCGTGGAACTTGGGCTTGACCCTGCGCAGATCAAATTCTGGTTTCAGAATAAGAGGACTCAGATGAAGGTTGTTTTCGTTCTTGTATTAAACAATTAGATTTTGTTTGGTTTGACAAAAATTATAAAATTGAACTCGATGTTTGATTTAAAATTTTACTTTAATTACTAAACAAAAAAGAGCATCAAGAATTAAATAAAATATTCAAAATTTATTCCATCTAAAGTACCATGCAAAAGTTTACTTCACTGGATAAAAACACAAGTTTTGAAATCTAAAAAATTTGTCAAATTATGCGAATTTAATAATATGTTTAAATCGTACTTTTTAATTAATTTAAAAAATTATAAAAATGTAATTAAATTTATATTAGATAATACTAAATATATAAATATCAAAATATAATAATAAATCTAATACTTATAAATATCAAATAGAGGACATTATAAAAATTTATATTTAATACTATACAAACTACATGGATTACAATAGGAATATACTGTCACCTATTTCTTATATATGTGGTTCGGTTTTCCACGTATTGTTTAGTTCTGGCTGATTAAGGATGGAGAAAACATTAAAAAAAGAAGCCACTAATACAAATATCTGTTTCTTTTGCTCACAGACTCAACATGAGCGAGTAGATAACTATACTCTTAGGAATGAGAATGAAAAAATGCTATGTGAGAACCTGGCTTACAAAGAGGCACTTAAGAATATGGTTTGCAAAACTTGTGGTGGTTCTCCTGTCCACGAAGATGACAAGCAAGCTACCTTGCACAATTTACATATGGAATACCTGCAGCTAAGAGAACAGGCTAGTTGATCATTACTATACTATGTACATAGTCTTTACACAACATTTTATTTTGTTTCTTGATATTATGGTATATGTTTTACAAGGTTTCTCCATATCTTGCAGTACAATAGAATGTACACTGCTTTGATGAAGCAATTGGGGAAGCCACTTTCCCAGATAGATGGACTATCAAATACTTATACTGGATCAATATTAGATGTGTCATCATCAGGGTATCCTAGAAACCAGGAAAGTGGAAGTTCTTTGGTGGATGTAGATGCTAATCCTGGAACCATCGCTTATAACCCATCATCATTTGCTCAACAGATTAAGGGAATGCTAGGAAAAACAAATGACTCCAGGGTGGAAATTGCTGCTGAAGCCCTGAGAGAATTGGTTATGCTCTTGCAAATGAATGAACCTTTATGGATCAAGTCCACTCGTGGAAAATATACGCTTGACCAACAAAACTACGGAAGGATGTTTTCAAGGGTTAGCCGTTACAAAAATCCCAGTGCTCGAGTTGAGTCCTCAAAGGATTCAAAGGATGTGAATATAAGTGCAACTGACTTGGTCTGTATGTTGTTAAACCCGGTAAGTGATATTTAAGTTAGATGAAGATAGACTATATAAACCCGCTTTCCATTTATATAACTTTTGAAAATACACACATATATCATTCTCCTGAGTCGTTATTACAATCTCAAAATCAACGGTGCTTTAACCAGGATCAATGGGCTCATAACTTCTGCACAATTGTTAGAAAAGCAGAGACTATTGAAGTGATTAATATCGAGACTTCAGGGAAACAGAGTGGTCATTTGCAACTGGTATGTTGTGCTTTTCCTTGTGTTGCACCTCCTTTCTCCGCTCCAACATAATTTGCTTATAACTATCTAACAAGACATTACTTAGATGTATGCACAAATGCACATCCTTTCTCCTCTAGTGGCGCTGCGCGAATTTTACTTCCTTCGCTATTGTCAGCAAATGGAGGCAAGGGTTTGGATTGTCGTGGACATATCATATGATTACATAAAAGAGAACATTCTCCCTTCTCGTTCATGGAGATTTCCCTCTGGATGCATGATTCAAGCAATGCCTAATGGTTCCTCTAGAGTGAGTACCTGCAATATCTCCATTATTTTATACATAATAGCACTAAACTTGATACATAAATTCTTCTATTATATAAAGAAAAGATTTATATAGGAATAGATGTTAAACTTTAGATCTACAAACATATGATCTATTAGTTGATTAGGGTTGAAATGAATGTGCAAGCTTCCTCTAATATCATGAAAATTTTATATCCACAATCATCTGATATAAAAGTTTAAGCCTAACAGATTTTGTGTGGTATTATGTTTAACATGAGATATTGCTCTATTTAATAAACATTTATATAGTTAAATGACAATATGAGACCTATCATTATTGAATCATACTGATAAAAGAAATACGAATGAAATAAACAGCCATGGTTGATGTATTGCTACTTTTTCATCATGATATTTTATCTTTATGTCTAGTTTGGAAGTTCAAGATGTTTCTCATGTATAATAGGTGACTTGGGTGGAACATGTAGAAGTTGATGACAAGACGCAAACCGATAGACTTTACAGGGAAGTATTTGATATTGGTTTTGCCTATGGTGCACAAAGATGGACTGGTGCACTTCAAAGGATGGGTGAAAGACTTAATAACACCATCTTTCAAAATTTACCCACCCTTGACAATGGAGGAGGTACTTCTCCATCAATTTATACCCCTTATGATAGGGGTATGCTTGTTTATGGAATTTCTTTTCAATGCTCTTTTGGAAGTTTTCTATAATTACAATAATTAAATATCACTATAGCGATCTCAAAATTTTATGATATATTATGACTTATATAAGTAGACAATAGTCAATCGAAATGATAGTATTTGAAGAGCTGATGGTAATGGTTAACTACCACCAAGCTATGGTACTAGATATTGTATTTAAAAATGAAATAATCATTTTTCCTAGTTGATTCTGTGAACTTTCTCTTTTTTCTCTAATTTATCACCATCACCGACCATTGGCTACTAAAATTTACTCTCACCATTAGCTAACATTAAAGCTACTAAGTAATCAAAACATTTTGAGGCTACTATCATAAAATTTTAGGATCACGAGCATTAAATTATGTCAACTTGATTCCCTCACCAATTATACAATGTGTTCTTTAATTAGCGATGGATCTGCCAGAAGTGAAGAGAAACATAATGAAGCTTTCACATAGAATGGTGAAGAACTTCTGCTCTATCCTGACCATGTCAAGTAAATTAGACTTTCCACAAGTATCCGATGTAGACACTAGCAGGGTTAGAGTATCCGTTTCAAAGAACACGGAACTTGGCCAACCCAACGGCATAATTGTCAGTGCTGCTACTTCTCTGTGGCTTCCTCTTCCGCTTGATGCCGTCTTTCGTCTTCTTACCGATGAAAACACTCGCAAGAAGGTATCACAATCAAATTTCCAATTCATATATGATGCTTTTACAATAGTCCTAAAACGGAAATAAATAATGAATGGAACATGATGATCTTCTTTTTTCTTGTTTTTTTTTTTTTTTTTTAATGATGTTACTAGTTGGACGTGCTATTTAGTGGAGATCCAGTGCAACAGGTAGCTAAAATCGACACTGCAAATCAACCTGGGAACTTCATATCTATATTCAAGGTAAAGCATAAACTCACCATCTGTACTCTCTACGGTTTTTAGCCAACACTAATTAAAAATTATCCACTGTATTTGTGTCGCATTACCACTTATGGTCGAAAACTATTAGTACCCGCAGCCTCTTTAGATAACTATGATAATATTTGATAATTGTGTAGCTTTTTTATTTAAAGAATATAAAAAAATGTCTGAAAAGCATTTTCCATAAATTGCATCATCATTATTACCATGTTTTTCAAGATCAAATAACTTTGATTTTGGTGGAGCAGCCGACAGCCCCGAACGAGGTCAACAACATGGTGATTCTTCAAGAAAGTTCCATGGACTATCTGAGCGCCTTTGTCGTCCGTGCTCCAATGGATATACCATCCTTCAATATCGTAATGGCAGGAGAGGATAACTCAAGCATACCGCTCCTTCCATGTGGTTTTACAATAATTAGCGATGGGGATCCATCACGTACAGGCATTTGTCTTCATCAAGTTGTGGGTTCGCTACTTACGGTGGCTGTTCAAATACTTGTCAGCAGTTCTTCAACATCAGAGCAGGTGAATGTGGAATCATCAATAGCCAGTGTCAATACTATTATCAGCTCAACAGCTCAGAAAATAAAGATGGCTCTTAATTGTGGCAGCATGGATTGAGTTTTGATTGGTTATGTTCGTAGTCGCTATTCGAACTTTGGTACACATTTTCTGGTTACCAAGTTATAACATTGGATTTCTTTAGCTTACTGTCGATATATAATAGTCTAGCTGATGCTTGCGTTGAGAAATTGGAATAATAGCCTTAATTCAATGAATATCTATATACATGTATGCACATTTGCATATATATAAGTTCTATTCCTCCAATTTGGCTTAACATAACACAGTAGTTATATTAAGATACATAACATATATGCTATTGACTATACTAAATTATTTTTTATATGCATTTAACTCTATATAGATACCTTGTGTGATTATAGTACTATTCCAATAATTGGCTTTTGATCCAATTAAATGCTATGGACATATTTAATGGGCTAGTGATAGGGTCATAAAAAACCGAACATAATTAGAAATGTTTTGAAGAAATCTAACTTGCAAGACTCGAAACAGAGATAATTGGATCAATTTTTTGCTCTAGGCTACACGAAAATAGGCTTGGAAAAGATCTTTTGAGCTCAATTGGATTTTGTTTTGCTTTGATAAGGATTATATATGTAAAATGAAGACTTGGGCTTATTTTATGTGGAGGTGGGTTTCCCTCTTTTTATCGTAGGTTTTTAGGCTATTTAAGCCCATGCTTAGGCCCATCCAAAAAATCCATATCCTTAAGAAAAAGAAGAGATTGATATTGGCTATTACTCCTCGTTAGGCACGTTTAACCTTATGTTTGAGGGATATCATGCTCTTTTCATCTCATAACAAATTTATATACTCGTTATCAATATATTTTTAACTATATGTATTTTGTCTTACATGTGAATATATATAATGTATATATGTTATTTAATTAATAAAAAAGGATCTTTCTTACATTTTAAGGATTTTAGAATCTCATTCAATTTACCATTTCATTATTCAACTTTCTTAAATAAGATTTAACGCTCCAACCTAATGGTGGTGAATACTCAACTCAACTACTGACTAATGCACCTTTAACCACTTGATTAAATATTTTTTAACTAGTATTGACTTAATAATCATTACGATAATCTCATAAACTACTATTGCTTCTCTTTCATAATTGACATGAGGCTAACGATATGAAAATTGAAATATCACAATCTTCCTTCTTACAGTACGGACGTCTTCATTGGTGTCGTTATATATGTCAAAGATCACACTAAGTAAGGATTACTTTAGTGATACTCCCTTATCGATTCAATAGGTAACTTTATAGTGTATAACACTTTTCTTGCATCGCACTTGGCTTTCCTCATTTGACTAGTTAATTGCTTCGATACTTTTCTATTGATATGGCTCTTTGGATATGGGTCCCTGAAGTTTGATTGAATCCAACACGTCTCGTCGCTTGAGGCTTACCCCTATGAGTTGGGCCTAGAATGCACAAGATAAGGATCAAGTAGAGTTAAACAGTCGTATCCGGAATAAGTGGGACATGTTAGACATAACAACCCCATTTTCCCATACTTACTGGAGAAGATCTCTCCCCACTAACTGATCTCAAATTGCCAACGTCACTCTATTATAAATACCAATTTACTATCTAATGATAAAGCTCTCTAGACTCTATACACCAAGTTTGTTAATTATTCTAAAATACTTTCTACTCTGAAAAGCCCTATGTCTAAATTAAGTATTAGAGTAGCCATGTTGGACAACTCTTCGATATCCCTTTACAGTGTATTGTTTTTTATGCCTTCTATGTGCAAAGCCCTTATATCTACAGGCAAGTACTTAAAGACGACATTTGGCGCCATCCATGGGAAGTTAAATTCCTACACCTAAAACCTCAAATACATTAAACACATACCCTACGAACAATTCCTTTAACATCATGTCTCATTGTGATGAGTAAGGGAACCATTAGTTGGTAAACAACTAACCTATGGGCAACCAGCCCCTCTTAAGGGGTATGATGGAGGAGCACTTGGAGCACTTAGTCAAGGAGTATGCTATGCAAAACAAGCTACTCTACACTCACTTTGAAGAAGTAGAGAAGCATAGCATACAAACCTAACCCCTCGAAGCCTCGAATGCCTATATTAGGTAGAACAACCCCTTACAATAGCAACAAAATGGTAGGGATCGGCAACTTGATCCATCCTTGTAGCAATAGCAGCTAGCAAGGTCTATGGCCACCTATGATTGAGCTTCAACAAGGAATGAGCAGGAAGCTGACTTGTAAGGAGTACAGGTTCACTCAACTGTACACCAAGCTTACCTAGTAGACAATGCTGACTTAAACGAGTTCACATTATAGTATGGCTACTCTTCGAGCAGTAAGGGAGCAAAGCCGTTGGCGACATCGGGTTGGTTGCCGGCAATAAGACCCTTTTCATCAAGGGTCTTTAGGACAAAGTGTTGCCTCTTAATGGCAAACTTCTATCTTTGGACCAGTATGATGGCACGGGTGACCCTAGCGATCACCTTCTCTACTTTTGCACCCTCATGAACCTCAATGGTCATGGGGATGCTATAATGTGGAAAGCCTTCCCAAGTATCCTCAGGAAGGCAGCTTGGACATAGTTTTACCACCTCCCCGACAATTCCATCAACTCCTTTGATGAGTTGGCATGGAGATTCAATCTTCACTTCAAGGCTAGTAAGCCCCTATTTAAGGACACATTATCCTTATACCTCATAAGGCAAGGTTAAGGCGAGTCCCTACGCGAGTATGTAGCTCGGTTTAACAATGTTGTGGTCGAGATCCCTTAGTTAGACGAGGGAGTTATTGTCCATGTCGTATAGCTTGACATCCGACCTTCAAGAGATTTCTTCCGATTGCTTAAGAAGCGATAGCCAAAGAACCTAGTTGACTTTTGGAACAAAGCCTAAAAGTACATCGACTAGGAATATAACATTTATGCAAGGTACGATGCTAATTGAGAAAGGTCAAGCAGAAAGCAAGATAAGGAAAACTTATCCGTAAAGGATCGACTCAACGATAAGATGCTGAATAGATCAAAGGAGGAGAAATCTAAGAAGAAGAAGCCCTGGGTTGAGTGTGACCTTCTCCCCTCTCTTATTTACACCCAGTACATGCCTCTGAATAGACCTATTACTAAGGTCTATTCCAAAGTAAAGCATTGAAATTTGCTTTAAAGGTCGTAGAAAATGTGGGGGAACTCTAGTCATTGGAACTCTGATAAATACTATCAATTCTAAGACCACTACGGCCACACTACTGACGAGTGGTTCTAATTGAAGAACGCTCTTGAATATACCATTTAGTGCAGTTTCTCTAACGAATACATGACCTATTTAGGGAACAATGACTGTTTTGACAATGATGAAGATAGGGCACCTCAAAGGCAATGAACCAAGAATGCCCACACTGAGCAAAACAATGACTATCGCAATGACCACTCCTTTAATGGTATTATAAATGTAATCATGGGGGGTGGGGTGGGGGCTGCGCACCTTAGGAGCCAGCTAAGCACTAGCAGCTCGATTAACGCCCCATTAGAGATACTAGTCCTAAGGGAAAAAAGACAGAAGTTGGATACAACCATCTCCTTCTCTGAAGAAGATCTTCATGGGGTCGATACCCTCCATCAAGATGCCTTGGTGATAGGGGTAAGGATCTCAAAATTTGAGGTCTTAAAAATTATGGTAGACACTGACAATTCCATCGACATACTCTTCCTCCATACATACGAGAGGATGGGGTAGAAGCTAGCAGTAAAAATGAAACCGTATCACCATAATGTGATTAACTTCAATGAAAGTACGATTCGAGCCAAGGGTATCATCTCGTTAGACATGGAACTCAGTGATGATGACTACGTGGCACAACGACCTGTAGAGTTCATTGTGATTGATTGCCCCTCCTCTTATAACGTGCTCTTGGGAAGACTAAGCCTGAATGCGTTCGGGGTGATCATATGCCTCCTTCATCTAAAGGCCAAATTTTTTAGCCTAACCGAGGTAGGAGTATGCAGGTGTGATCAAAAGCACTCACAAGAACTGTACGTCAGGGTAGCTAAAGGAGATGTTGTCTTCGCCCTAGAAATAAGTCCGCAAGAGAGGATAATTAGAAGGGTGAACCCGGGGAGAAAACAGAAGACGTCTAAATGGGAACTACACTTGAGTAGTCTACGAAAGTCACGATTGAAACTCTCCCAATGGTATCATAAACATAATCAAGGGGGCAGGGTGCGAAGGGGGCATACCCTAGGAGCCGGCCGATCACTAGCAACTCAGTTAATGCCTTATTAGAGATATTGGTCGTAAGGGAAAAGAGATAGAAGTTGGACACTTTCATCTCCTTGTTTGACAAAGATTTAAAAGGGGTCGATACCGTCCATCAAGATGCCTTAGTGATAGGAGCAAAGATCTCAAAATTTGAGGTCCTAAAGATTATGGTGGATACTGGTAGTTCCATCAACACATAGTCTTCCTCCATACATACGAGAGGGTGAGGCAGAAGCTAGCAGTGAAAATGAAATTGTACCACCATAATGTGATCGACTTCAATGGATGTACGATTCGAGCTAAAGGTATCATCATGTTAGACAAGGAACTCAATGATGATGACTACGTAGCACAACGACGCGAAGAGTTCGTTATGATTGATTACCCTTCCCTTTATAACACGCTCTTAGGAAGACTAAGCCTGAATGCATTAGAGGTGATCACATCCTTCCATCATCTAAAGGCCAAATTTTCAACCCTAACCTAGGTAGGAGTATGCAACTATGATCAAAAGCTCTCATAGGAAATGTACGTTAGGGTAGCCAAAGGAGATGGTGTCTTCGCCCTAAAAATAGGTCTGCAAGAGAGGCTATTTAAGAGGGGTGAGCTTAGGAAGAAAATAGAAGACTTCCAAATTGGAACCTCACTACAGCAGACCATGAAAGTCAGGATTGAGACACCCTTAATGGTGTTATAAACGTAATCATGGGGAGGAAATGCACCCTAAGAGTCGGCCGAGCACTAGCAACTCAGTTAACACCCCATTAGAGATATTGGTCGTAAGGGAAAAGAGACAGCAGTTGGATACTTCCATCTCCTTTCTTTGACGAAGATCTTAAAGAGGTTGATACCCCCCATTACGACACCTTGGTGATAGAGGCAAGGATCTTAAAATTTGAGGTCCTAAAGATTATGATGGACACTGGCAGTTCCATTGACATACTCTTCCTCCGTACATATGAGAAGATGAGGCAGAAGTTAGCAGTAAAAATGAAACCGTACCACCGTAATGTGATCGACTTCAATGGAAGCACGATTCGAGCTAAGGGTATCATCATGTTAGATATGGAACTTAGTGATGACAACTACATGGCACAACGACCTGTAGAGTTCGTTACGATTGTTTGCCCCTCCCCTTATAACATGCTCTTAGGAAGACTAAGCTTGAATGCGTTCGGGGTGATCACATCCTTCTTTCATTTGAATGCAAAATTTTCGACCCTAACTTAGGTAGAAATATGCAGGTGTGATCAAAAGCTCTTATAAGAGCTGTACGTTAGGGTAGACAAAGGGGATGGTGTCTTTGCTCTAGAAATAGATCTATAAGAGACGTTAGTTGAGAGAGGTAAACCTAGGGAGAAAACAGAAGACATACAGATTGGAACCTCATTCGAGCAGACTACGAAAGTCAAGATTGAGACTCCTCCAATGGTGTTATAAACATAATCGGGGGGTAGCGCACCTTAGGAGCTGGCCGAGCACTAGCAGCTTGGTTAATACCCTATTACAGATATTAGTCGTAAGGGAAAAGAGACAGATGCTGGACACTTTCATCTCCTTCTTTAACGAAAATCTTAAAGGGGTCAATACCTCCCATCAAGATGCCTTGGTGATAGGGGCAAGGATCTCAAAATTTGAGGCCCTACAAATTCTGGTGGATACACGTAGTTCCATCGACACACACTTCCTCCATATATACGAGAGGGTGAGGCAGAAGCTAGTAGTAAAAATGAAACTGTAACACCACAATGTGATCAACTTCAATGGATGTACGATTTAAGCCAAGGGTATCATCACATTAGAGAACGAACTTGGTGATGACGACTACGTAGCACAACGACCTGTAAAGTTCATTGTGATTGATTGCCCCTCCCTTTATAACGTGCTCTTGGGAAGACCAAGCTTGAATGCTTTCGGGGTAATCACATCCTTCCTTCATTTGAAGGCCTAATTTTCATCCGTAACCTGGGTGGGAATATGCAGGTGTAATCAAAAGCTCTCACAAGAGCTGTACATCAGGGTAGCCAATGGAGATGGTGTCTACACCCTAAAAATAGGTCTATAGGAGAGGCTAGTTGAGAGGGGTAAGCCCGGGGAGAAAATAGAATATGTCCAGATTGGAACCTCACACTAGCAGACCACAAAAGTTAGGATTGAGACTCACCCAATGGCGTTATAAACGTGATGATGGTGGGAGGGTGCACCCTAGGAGTTGGCCAAGCATTAGTAGCTCGGTTAACGTTCTACTAGAGTTATTGGTCATAAGGGAAAAGAGATAGAAGTTGGATACATCTATCTCCTTCTCTGATGAAGATCTTCATGGGGTCGATACCCCCCATTAAGATGCCTTAGTGATAGGGGCAAGGATCTCAAAATTTGAGGTCCTACAGATTATGATGGACACTGGCAGTTCCATTGACATACTCTTCGTCCGTATATATGAGAGGATGATGCAGAAGTTAGCAGTAAAAATGAAACCATACCACCATAATGTGATCAACTTCAACGGATGTACGATTCAAGATAAGGGTATCATCACGTTAGATATAGAACTCAATAAAGATGACAACGAGGTACAACGACTTGTAGAGTTCGCTATGATTGATTGCCCTTCCCCTTATAACGCACTCTTAGGAAGACTAAGCCTGAAAGCGTTCAGGGTGATCACATCCCTCCTTAATCTGAATGCCAAATTTTCGTCCCTAACTTGGGTAGGAGTATGCAGGTGTGATCAAAAGGTCCCACAAGAGCTATATGTTAGGGTGGTCGAAGGAGATGGTGTCTTTGCCCTAGAAAAAGGACCGCAAGAGAGGCTAGTTGAGAGAGGTAAGCATAAAGAGAACACAGAAGACATCCAAATTGGAACCTCACCCGAACGGACTACAAAAGTCAAGATTGAGTCTCCTCCAATGGTGTTATAAACATAATTGGAGGGGAGTGTACCCTAGGAGCCGGTCGAGCACCAGTAGCTCGGTTAATGCCCCATTAGAGATACTGGCGGTAAGGGAAAAGAGATAGAAGTTGGATACTTCCATCTCCTTCTCTAACGAAAATTTTAAAGGGGTCGATACGCCCCATCAAGATACCTTGGTGATAGGGGCAATGATCTCAAAATTTGAGGTTCTACAGATTATGGTAGACACTGGCAGTTCTATTGATATACTCTTCCTCCTTACATAAGAGAGGAAGATGTAGAACCTAGTAGTGAAAATGAAACCGTACTACCATAATGTGATCGACTTCAATGGAAGTACGATTCGAGCCAAGGGTATCATCACGTTAGACATGGAACTCTGTGATGATGACTACGTAGCACAACGACCTATAGAGTTCGTTGTGATTGATTGCCCTTCCCCTTATAACGCGCTTTTGGGTAGATCAAGCCTGAATGCGTTCGAGTTGATCACATCCCTTCTTCATTTAAAGGCCAAATTTTTTACCCCAACATAGGCGGGAGTATGTAGGTGTGATCAAAAGCTCTCATTAGAGCTATAGGTCAGGGTGGCTAAAGGAGATGTTGTCTTTACCTTAGAAATAGGTTCGCAGGAGAGGCTAGTTGAGAAGGGTGAGCCCGAGGAGAAAACATAAGACGTCCAAATTGAAACCTCACTCGAGTAGACCACGAAAGTCAGGATTGAGACTCCCCCATTGATGTAATAAACCTAATGATGGGGGTAGGGTGTACCTTAGGAGCTAGCCGAGCACTAGTAGCTCGGTTAATGCTTTATTAGAGATATTGGTCATAAGGGAAAAGAGATAGAAGTTGGACGCTTCCATCTCATTCTCTAATGAAGATCTTAATGGGGTCAATACCCCCATCAAGATGCCTTAGTGATAGGGGTAAGTATCTCAAAATTTGAGGTCCTAAAGATTATGATAGACATTGGCAGTTCCTTCAACATACTCTTCCTCTATATATACGAGAGGATGATGTAGAAGCTAGCAGTAAAAATGAAACTGTACCACCATAATGTGATCGACTTCAATGAAAGTACGATTCGAGCCAGGGGTATCATCACGTTAGACATGAAACTCCATGATGATGACTACGTGGCACAACGACTTGTAGAGTTCGTTGTGATTGATTGCCCCTCCCCTTATAACGCCCTCTTGGGTAGACCGGGCCCGAATGCATTTAGGGTGAACATATCCCTCCTTCATTTGAAGGCCAAATTTTCAACCCCAACCTGGGTAGGAGTGTGCAGGTGTGATTAAAAGCTCCCACATGAGTTATACGTCGGGGTGCCCAAAGGAGATGGTGTGTTCGTCTTAGAAATAGGTTAGCAGGAGAGGCTAGTTGAGGGGTGAGCCTGAGGAGAAAATAGAAGACATCTAAATTAGAACCTGACCTAATCAGACAATGAAAGTCAAGATTGAGACTCCCCTAATGATGTTATAAACATAATCGAGGGGGGGGGGGGGGGGGGGGCGCGTGCCCTTGGAGTTAGCCGAGTACCAGCAACTTGGTTAACACCCCATTAGAGATATTGGCGGTAAGGGAAAAAAGACATAAGTTGGACACTTCCATCTCCTTCTCTAATGAAAATCTTAAAGGGGTTGATGCCTTCCATCAAGATGCCTCGGTTATAAGGGCAAGGATCTCAAAATTTAAGGTCGTACAAATTATGGTAGATATTAGCAGTTCCATCGATATACTCTTCCTCTATACATACGAGAGGACAATGCAAAAGCTAGAAGTGAAAATGAAACCGTACCACCATAATGGGATTGACTTCAATATAACTACGATTCGAGCCAAGGGTATCATCACGATAGACATGGAACTTGGTGATGATGACTACGTAGTACAATAGCTTATAGAGTTCATTGCGATTGATTGTCCCTCCCCTTATAACGTGCTCTTGGGTAGACTAAGCTTGAATCCATTTAGGTTGATCACATCCCTCCTTCATTTGAAGGCTAAATTTTCAACCCCAACTTGGGTGGGAGTATGCTAATGTGATCAAAAGCTCTCTCAAGAGCTATATGTCAGGGTAGCTAAAGGAGAGGCTAGTTGAGATGGGTGAGCTCGGGGAGAAAACAGAAGACATCCAAATTGGAACCTCACCCTAATAGACCATAAATGTCAAGATTGAAACTCCCCCAATGGTGTAATAAACGTAATGATAGGGGGAAGGCACACCCTAGGAGTTAGTCGAACACAAGTAGCTTAGTTAATGCTCTATTAGAGATACTAGTTGTAAGGGAAAAGAGATAGAATTTAGATACTGCCATGCCCTTCACTAACGAAGATCTTAATGGGGTCGATACCCCCCATCAAGATGCCTTAGTGATATGGGCAAAGATCTCAAAATTTAAGGTCCTAAAGATTATGATGGACACTGACAGTTCCATCGACATACTCTTCCTCCATACATACAAGGGGTTAATGTAGAAGCTAGCAGTAAAAATGAAGCCGTACCACCAAAATGTAAACGACTTCAACGGAAGTACGATTCGAGCCAAGGGTATCATCACATTAGACATAGAACATGGTGATGACGACTATGTGGCATAACGACCTGTAGAGTTTATTGTGATTAATTGCCCCTCCCTTTATAACATGCTCTTGAGTAGACCAAGCTTGAATGTGTCTGGGGTAATCACATCCCTTCTTCATCTAAAAGCCAAATTTTTTACCCTAACTTGGGTGGGAGTATGTAGGTGTGATTAAAAGCCTTCATTAGAGTTGTACGTCAGGGTAGCCAAAGGAGATGTTGTCTTTACCCTAGAAATTGGTTCGCAGGAGAGGCTAGTTGAGAAAGGTGAGCCTGGGGAGAAAACAAAAGACGTCTAAATTGGAACCTCACCTGAGTAGACTACGAAAGTTAAGATTGAGACTCCCCCAATGGTGTAACAAACGTAATGATGTGGGGGGGGGGGGCGGCGCTGGGGGGGAGAGCGCACCTTAGGAGCCAGCCGAGCACTAGTAGCTTAGTTAATGCTCTATTAGAGATATTGGTTGTAAGGGAAAAGAGATAGAAGTTAGACGCTTCCATCTCCTACTCTGACGAAGATCTTAATGGGGTCGATACCCCCATCAAGATGCCTTGGTGATAGGAGCAAGGATCTCAAAATTTAAGGTCCTAAAGATTATGATAAACACTGGCAGTTCCTTCGACATACTCTTCCTCCATACATATGAGAGGATGATGCAGAAGCTAGCAGTAAAAATGAAATTGTACCACCATAATGTGATCGACTTCTATGGAAGTACAATTCAAGCTAGGGGTATCATCACGTTAGACATGGAACTTCGTGATGACGACTACATGGCACAATGACCTGTAGAGTTCATTGCGATTGATTGCTCCCCACCCTTCCCCCCCACCCGCGCTCTTAGGTAGACCAAGCCTGAATGTATTAGGGGTGATCACATCCTTCCTTCATCTGAAGGCCAAATTTTTACCTTAACTTGGGTGGGAGTATGTAGGTGCGATCAAAAGCTCTCACTAGAGCTATAGATTGGGGTGGCTAAAGGAGATGGTGTCTTTACCCTAGAAATAGGTTTACAGGAGAGGCTAGTTGAGAAAGGTATGCCCAAGGAGAAAACAGAAGACGTCCAGATAGGAACCTCACCCGAGCATACCACGAAAGTTAGTATTAAGACTTCCTTAATGGTGTTATAAATGTAATTGGAGGGGGGTACACCCTGGGAGTCGGCTGAGCATTAGTAGCTTAGTTAACGCTCCATTAGAGATACTAGTCCTAAGGAAAAGAGACAAAAGTTGGATACTTCCATCTCCTTCTCTAACGAAGATCTTAATGGGGTTAATGCCCCCCATCAAAATGCCTTGGTGATAGGGGTAAGAATCTCAAAATTTGAGGTCCTTAAAATTGTAGTCAACACTGGTAGTTCCATTGACATACTGTTCCTCTATACATATGAGATGATGAGGCAGAAGCTAGTAGTAAAAATGAAACTATACCACCATAATGTGATTGACTTCAATGGAAGTACGATTCAAGCCAAGGGTATCATCGTGTTAGACATAGAACTCGGTGATGACGACTACGTGGTATAATGACTTGTAGAGTTCGTTGGGATTGATTGCCCCTCCCCTTATAACGCGCTCTTAGGAAGACTAAGCCCGAATGCATTCGGGGTGATCACATCCTTCCTTCATCTAAATGCCAAATTTTTTATCCCAATATAAGTGAGAGTATGCAGGTGTGATCAAAAGCTCCCACAAGAGTTGCACGTCGCCGTAGCCAAAGGAGATGGTGTCTTCTCCCTAGAAATAGATCTACAAGAGAGGCTAGTTGAGAGGGGTGAGCCCGAGGAGAAAACAGAAGACATCCAGATTGGAACTTCTCCTAAGCAAACAACAAAAGTTAAGATTAAGACTCTCCTAATGGTGTTATAAACGTAATCATGGGGGGAAGGACCTAAGGTTTGGGGGAGGGGGGAGGGGAGGGGTTTGGGAGAGCGCACCCTAAGAGCCAGTTGAGCACTAGTAGCTCGGTTAATGCCCCATTAGAGATACTGGCCGTAAGGGAAAAGATACAGATGTTGGAGACTTCCATCTCCTTCTCTAACAAATATCTTAAAGAGGTCGATACCCTCCATCAAGATGCCTTAGTGATAGGGGCAAGGATCTCAAAATTTGAGGTCCTAAAGATTGTGGTAGATACTGGTAGTGCCATTATCATACTCTTCCTTCGTACATATGAGAGGATGATGCAGAAGCTTGTAGTAAAAATGAAATCATACCACTATAATGTGATCGACTCCAACGGAAAAACGATTCGAGCCTAGGGTGTCATCATATTAGACATGGAACTCGGTGATGACGACTACGAGTTACAATGACCTATAGAGTTCATTTTGATTGAATTCCCCTCCCCTTATAATGTGCTCTTAGGAAGACCAAGCCTGAATGCGTTCGGGTTGATCACATCCTTCCTTTATCTAAAGGCCAAATTTTCTACCCCAACCTGGGTAGGAGTATGTAGGTGTGATCAATAGCTCTCACTAAAGCTGTACGTCAGGGTGGCCATAGGAGATGGTGTCTTTGCCCTAGAAATAAGTTTGCAGGAGTGGCTAGTTGAGAAAGGTGAGCTCGAGGAGAAAACAAAAGATGCCTAGATTGGAACCTCACCCGAACAGACCATGAAAGTTAGGATTGAAATTCCGCCAATGGTATTATAGACGTAATGCTAGGAGGGGGGCGGGGGAAGGGGGTACGCATACGCTAGGTGCCGGCTGAGTACTAATAGCTCGGTTAACTCTCCATTAGAGATACTAGTCATAGGGGAAAGGAGACAGAAGTTGGATACTTCCATCTCCTTCTTTGATGAAGATCTTAATGGGGTCGATACCCCCATCAAGATGCCATGTTGATAGGGACAAGGATCTCAAAATTTGAGGTCTTAAAGATTGGTATGGAGACTAGTAGTTCCATTGACATACTGTTCCTCTATACATATGAGAGGATGAGGTAGAAGCTAGCTGTAAAAATGAAATCGTACCACCATAATATGATAGACTTCAACGAAAGTATGATTTGAGCCAAGGGTATCATCACATTAGACAAGGAACTCGGTGATGACAACTACGTGGCACAATGATGTAAAGAGTTCGTTGTGATTAATTACCCTTCCCTTTATAACGCGCTCTTGGGAAGACCAAGCTTGAATGCATTCAGGGTGATCACATCCTTCCATCATCTAAAGGCCAAATTTTCGACCCCAATCAGGGTAGTATGTAAGTAATGAAAAGTTCTCATCAAAGCTGTATGTCAAGGTGGCCAAAGGAGTTGGTGTCTTCGCCCTATAAATAGGTTCACAGGAGAGGCTAGTTGAGAGGGGAGAGCTTAAGGAGAAAACATAAGACATCTAGATTGGAACCTCACCCGAGCAAACCATGAAAGTCAAGATTGAGACTCCCCCAATGGTGTTATAAATGTAATCATGGGGAGAAGTGGGGGCGGAGGGCGGGGTGAGCGCACCCTAGGAGTTGACTGAGCACTAGCAGCTCGGTTAATGCCCCATTAGAGATACTAGCCGTAAGGGAAAAGTGACAGATGTTGGAGAATTCTATGTCATTCTCTGACGAAGATCTTAAAGGGGTCCCCATCAAGATGCCTTGGTGATTGGGGCAAGGATCTCAAAATTTATGGTCCTAGAGATCATGGTGGACATTGGTAGTTCCATCGACATACTCTTCCTCCATACATACGAGAGGATGGGGCAGAAGCTAGCAGTAAAAATGAAACCGTACCACCGTAATGTGATCGACTTCAATGGAAGTACGACTTGAGGCAAGGGTATCATTACGTTAGACATGGAACTCGATGATGAAGACTACGTAGCACAATGACCTATAGAGTTCGTTGTGATCGATTGCCCCTCCCCTTATAACATGCTCTTAGGAGGACTAAGCCTAAATGCGTTTGGGGTGATCACATCCTTCCTTCATTTGAAGGCCAAATTTTCAACTCCAACTGGGGTAGGAGTATGCAAGTGTGATCAAAAGCTCTTGCAAGTGTTGTACATTAGGGTAACCAAAGGAGATGGTGTCTTTGCCCTAGAAATAGGTCCGTAGGAGAGGCTAGTTGAGAAGGGTAAGCCTTGGGGGAAAATAGAAGACGTCTAGTTGAGAGGGGTAAGCCTTGAGACTTTAGTTGAAGTGAAGGACAAAATCATCGTCCCCCTATAAGTAAACTTAAATAGGTATGCCTACTCGGCATTAGACATGTTCGGAATTTCACCTAACTTGGCAGCCCATAGCCTCAATATTGACACTACAGTATGGCCTGTTAGGTAGAAAATGAGGCATTTCAATTTAGAGAGGCAGTTTGCAATTGAGGAGGAAGTGTAGAAGTTGGTTAAGGCCGGCTTTGTGAGAGAGGAAAAGTACCTGACATGACTAGCAAACGTAGTATTGGTAAAGAAGAAGAATAGGAAATGACAGATGTGCATCAATCACATCGAACTTAATAAGGCTTGCCTTAAATACTATTTCCCCCTCCTAAGGATTGATCAACTCATCAATTCTACATCGAGATATGCCCTGTTAAGCTTTATAAATGCCTTCTTGGGGAATAACCATATCAAAATGGACTTAAAGGACGAAGTCTATACCTCCTTCGTCGCCAATTATGGCACATATTGCTATTTTATGATGCCATTCGAACTGAAAAACGCCTGGGCTACGTACTAACAAATTGTGACGAGATTGTTTAAGCCCCAGATCGAGCGCAATATGGAGGTGTACGTTGGTGACATGATCATTAAGAGTTAGAAGCCAGTTGATAATGTCAAGGATCTCCAAGAAGCCTTCGACTGGTTGTATACATACAATACGAAGCTGAACCCTCAGAATTGTGTCTTCGGCATCGAATTTAGTAAGTTCCTCAGCTTTCTAGTAACATAGAGAGGCATCGAGGCCAACCTCGAGAAGATTACTGCTATCAAGGGAATGAAGCCTTTAACCTTAGTTTGAGATGTATAAAAACTCACTGGTATGGTAATAGATGCATTAAGTTCTTTAAAATCTTGGAAAACCTAAAGGGTTTTTAATGGACTCCAGAGTATGTTGTCACCTTTCAACAGCTTCAGGACTTCCTCGCATACCCACTAGTCCTCTCCAAGCTTATCCATAGGGAGGACCTATTTTTATACTTGGTCATGAGCAACCGGGTGCTCTCCTCTATGTTGGTCAGAGTAAAGGGAAGAGAACACAAGCTATACTATTATGTTAGCCATATATTGCATGAGTCTAAGGTCAAGTATACCCGGGTAGAAAAGTTCACCTTGGCCATCATTATCACGACATGATGGCTAAGGCCTTACTTCTAAGTGCACCAAATAATTGTACTCATGTATCAACCACTGTGCATCATGTTGTAGAAACCTGACACATTTGGATGGATAATGAAGTATGCAATGGAATTGAGCGAGATGGAATCCAGTATTAATTATGAATGGCATATAAGGTACAGGTACTAGTCAACTTCATGGTAGAATATACAGGAGAGGAGAAAGCACTACTAAGTGATGACAAACCGATATGGACTATCTATGTAGATGGATCATCTACCTTAAGGGGTAGAGGTATGGGTCTTGTTTGGACCGGTTCGCACAAAGTTACAATCTGTTATGCCCTTAAGTTTGGGTTCAATTCTAGCAGTAATAAATCTGAATATAAGGTGCTTATCATTGGTCTTAAGTTGGCCAAGGAGATCGGCGTTGAGCATTTGTGGATCTTCTTAAGCTTTATGCTCATCGTCCAACAAGTTTGAGGCAAATACGAGGCCAGAGATAACACTATGGCTAGGTACCTTGAAAAAGTAAAGAGCCTTCTAGCTAAATTCCCTTCATAGGACATTAGAAAGATCCCTTGACTCAAGAATTCAATGGTAGATTGGCTATCCAAGTTCTCCTCCACTGGTATACGGAAGCTTGAGGTAAAGGATAGCAAAATCTTCATAGAATACTTACCAGAGAAAAGCATAACTTCGGGCTCAGCTGAAGCTTTGGCATTGACTATAGTAGCATTAGAGCTGAGTTGGATGGATCATATCTAGAGTTATTTGAAGTAGAGTACATTCCCAAATGACAAGAGGAAGGTAAAGAAGCTCTAATATTATGCCACCAACTATACGTTGGTTAACGACATCTTGCATCATAGGGGAGTTAGCCTTCCCTTGCTCCAATGCCTCCAAAAAGGGGAAGGGCTATGTATCATGGAAGAGTTGCATGCCGAAGTGTATAGTAATCACATTCAGTCTCAAGTCCTCTACCTCTATGTACAACGACTCGATTATTACTAGCCTACAATGATATAGGATGCAAAAGCTATTGCCCAAAAGTTCCTATAGTGCTAGAAGCACACCCTAGTTAGTCATACACTTAGCACTAACCCCTGACTAGCCTATGGTTATTTGCGTAATGGGGGATTGATATTTTTGGTGCCTTCCCGAAAGCTTCGAGAGGATGACAGTTCATAATTATTGCCGTCGATTACTTCATGAGTGGATAAAGGCCGAAGTGGTGGCTAAGATCATGGAGAGAAGTGTTGAATCTTTCATTAGAAACAACATTCTCTCCCAGTTTAAGGTCCCCTATGCTCTCATCATAGACAACATGCGACAGTTTGTTAACTCTAAGTTCAAGGAGTTCTGTACTAAGCATCACATCACCCCACACTTCACCTTTGTTGCTTACCCCCCAATCAAATGAATAGGTTGAGGTAACCAATCGGATCATTTGTAAATGGATTGATCTCAAGGTACTAAGGCCAATGAACTGCCTAATATCTTGTAGGGGTATAAAACCACCTACCGTACTTCTATGGGCGAGACTCCTTTTCTCCTGACATTCGGGTCGGAAGTAGTCTTCCCCATCAAACTTGAGGTTCCTAATATCTGGATTCGAAGTTTCAATGCCACTCTTAATGAGTCACTATTGTAAGCTAGCATCAATACCATTGAGGAAATCAAAGACCCCGTTGCTACTCGAGTAACCACATACCAACATCGGGCCACTTAGTATTATGACTAGAAGGTTAGACATAAGGAGTTCAAGGTTGGCGACTTAGTGTGCCGAAAGCCAGGAGCCACAGATTTGTGCGAAGGGTAAAGCAAGCTAGCCTCCAATTGGGAAGACCCAGTTAGAGTAAGGGAAAGATTAGGTAATGGAGTGTACAGATTGCAAAGACTAGATGGCAAGCTCATCTTACACATATGGAACACTGATAATGTTTGGCTTTATTTCGATTAACATTCTGTTATGTACATTTTTCCAGAATAATGAAATAAAAAAGTTGCTTCATAGTTGATTATCTACCTCTATCTCTTGCTCCCCTTCTTTCTATTACCATTCAAGCCTTTGAAGGGCATATGGATCATTTACAGGGCAGGTTAGAACGCTACTGACTTGACTCCTCGGGTAACCTTGGCAAGAAGAAACACCCTTTATATAGAGGAACTCCTATGTTTTGGGTAAGTCGGAATTCCATAGATTTGACCCTCTCAAGTAACCTCAGCGAGGGAAAACACTCCTTATAGAGAAACTTCCATCTATCAGGCAAGTCAGAATGCCATCAACCTAACCCCCCTCGAGTAACCTTGGTAAGAGGAAATACCCCTTGCATAGAGGAACTCCTTTATATTGGGGAGGTCAGAATGGCACCAACTTGACCCTCCTTGGGTAACCTCGGCAAGGGGAAATACTTGTTGTAGAGTAACTCCCATCTATTAGGCAGGTCGGAATGCCATCAACCTAAGCCCCCTTGGGTAACTTTAGCAAGAGGAAATACCCCTTGCATAAAGGAACTCCCTTCTACCAAGCAAGTTGGAACACCACCGACGTAACCCCCTTTGATTAACCTCGGCAAGGGTGAACTCCCTTATGTAGAGGAATTCTTATGCAAATATATTCAAAGGCAAAGAAAAAACAAGTGTATAAAGAGGACGTTTCAAAAAATTCCTTCATTCATTGATTGATGGATTACATAGTGAAGGCTAACATCTCAGCCTTACATACATATGTTTCAAAAAAACATGAAAAAATAAAAGATAAGAGACAAACATGCTATCTCCTTGGATCAGTTAACTCCGGTAATTCAGAAAAATCTAAAGCCTTGATTTGCTCAAAGTGTTGATCTGTCAGTGCTTCAAGTGGTTGGCCTTGACTTGGAGTGGGGGTTGAAGGGTATGAATAAGGAGTAGCAGGAGAATCACCTAGAGATTAATTATCTTGAGGAACTACTTCAGGGTTAGCCTCCTATTGGGTTGCTAAGGTAAAATTTGTTGTGGAAGCACCTTCCCTGACCCCAGCAGTAGAAGGAGTGCTCGCAACATCGAAGGCTGCTTGAGTAGCCTCTCTTTCACTCGCCAAGGCTTCCCTCTTCTCGTTGAATATTAGAGAATCTAGAAAGTCAAGAAAGCTTAGATTAAGGTTCGAATAATGAGAGAGAACCTACTTCCTTATGTATCGTACTAAGTTCGTGGTCAGGTCTTCTAGCTCGTCCAACCACTCTTCGATTTTCCAATAGTTGGCGACTACCTTTTTAGTGGCAATATTGTTGAGGACCTCCTTACTCTCCATTTTAGAGATGTTCTCCTCCATCTCCAAAACCTTATCTCGTAACTTCTAGACTTATCGCTCCAGCTCAACCTTCAAACTGACCAGCTCCAACCAAGTGGCTTTAGTGCTTTCGCACTCTAACACCTTCATCGCTAGCTTAGTTTGTAGTTCATAACCAATACCTTTAGCTTAGCATTCTCTCTCTCAACCTAGGTCTTGGCCTCCCTTTCTTGGTCCAGCTGTCAAGAGAGTTGAACCTTCATCCTCCGCTTGTCCTCAAGTCAAGCCTTTAGGTCATCGACCTTCTATGCTACCTTCTTGATCCTATCCCTATCCTTCTCCATATCCTTTAACCTCGCCTGAAGCCCCACCACTTGCATAAACGAGTGACACAGGCACTGGTTAGCCTTGGAGAATTTTTTCAAGTACTTATTAATAGAAGTCTCTACCTCCTATAGGTACTTCTCACTCTGGCATGATGCCTCCCTAAAGCCTTTTACCTCTTTTTGGTTAGCATTAAACTTATTCAATTGAAGTAGCACCTAGCCGTAGCATTGCAAATTGAAAATAGAGGCCACCATTAATGTAACGACAAGTAAAGCACTTCAATATAGGAGTAATAAAGGCTTACCTGCCGCATCAATGTACTCAGGTGGTTCGCTATCTCTATGGGGTTATCCCTACCTTCCTTTGAGAGCCCCTTGAGGACAACCTAGTTGTTGAGGGTATAAGACCTCATTGAAGCTTGGTAGTTGAGTGTTTGGTGCTACAGTGTTAGATCATTGGTGTAGAGCTCCCACTTCAGCCTCAGAAGCTTCCCCCTAGCCCTCCTCATTTCCATCTTGAGGGCTCCCCTCAAGAACTCCTCATTTCGTGAGGTGTATAGCACTTCTTAGAACGAGTTTAACCTTATCCCTATTAACCTAAAATTGTTCAGGACGTCAAAAAATTCATCTCCCATGTCATCAACATTTTGATAAGGATGAGCTATCGGTCACTCATTCCATTCCCCCCGGCTTAAAGGCACCCTTGCTAGGGACGTCTACTTCTTAGCTCCAAGCCTTAGCTCCTCAACCATCTCAAGAGCTTTCCATTTTTGGTCGACCACCTGAAGTAGGGTAGACCTTTTGGCCAATTCTTCTTCCCCCGCCTATGGAGGGGAAAGCATCTAAACATCGGGCCCCTCCACATCGATACCTTCATCGCCTACGACAATAGGCTCGATGGAGGGGACAGAGGTAGGGTAGGTAGAGCTATACCTAAAGGCTCTGCATTCAGTGGCTTGTCTCGAATATCAATAGGAATCCCTTGAGGAATAGACTTCGATCATGCCCTACTTGTCTCCCCAGGACTTGGCTTTACTCGTACTATTTTGCCCTTCAACTAGTTTGCTTTAGCTTTCACTTGGTGATGGCTCATCAGCTTATCTACAAAAGGACAAAGTATCCTTTTAGCTAAATTTTTTTCCTATAAGAAAGTCAATTCAAAGTTAGAAAAGGAAAAGAAGATGAAACCAAAAGAAACTACTACTACCATTCATAAAACTTAATTGTAATTGATACATCCAAGGAAGTCCTCTTATCCTACAAGTACTAGATGAAGCACCTCAACACTAGTACAACAGACGTAGGTACGTAAAATGAACTTATACCTTCGGCTTATTTCTTCACCACAACTTTCTTCATGCTAGGGAAGAGCTTGGAGATTCCTTACTGAAAATACCTCTTTACGGTCTCTGCAGCATTTATCTCTTAGCTGTGTCTTAAAGCCATGAAGGCGAGGATCTCTTGTATGGCTTTAGTGTCATTAGGATCAAGCTTCTTCTCACCTCCGGTTTGGACCATCTTGGTCTACAACATCCAAAAGTCAGCCTCTTTGGGTAGCTTGACTACCATGTACTCGTCTTACTAGTCCTTCATTGAATCCATAAGACCACAAAACAACTTCTTTCCTGAGTATGGCTAAAGGTTAGGCTACCCCCGATGCTCTTTTATACGTAGAAGTGACTAAAGAGCTTGGGAATAGCCCTTACTAGTAGATACTCGCAGAGCGCTTGGAAAGCTTTCAACACCCTCTACCTATTGGGAGAGACCTGCGACGGACTGCACCGATGGTAGTTAAAGAATTTCTTTTCGAAGCGATTCGAAGGGAGGTGTTGCCTAAACTCCAAGCACTTCTAAAACATCATAAAGTGCTTCCTTAACAATAAGGCCACCCGTTCGTCCTTGCTTGGCAACCTTATCTGCCACTCAAAGATCGCCTTGGCAACAAAGTTACTCATAATCCAATTAGGGCTAGATTCTTTACTTTTGCTTAATCGGCTATTAGGCCCTTTGCTCATCTTAGAAGCATTAAACAAATCCTTTGGAGGGGGTAAGGGGCATACACATATATATCCTTTAGGATGGTATTGATAATACTGACCCTATCTAATGCCTCTACAACCATCTTAGTAAGGTTATCAAGTTATGCTAGTGATAAGACCTCATCCTCCCATGTATGGGTGGGGGGTGGAGGGGAAGGGGGAGATCACTTCTTATAGAATTAAAGCTAGAGACATGCAGCGATGAAGATGAGCCAGTCTTACCTCTATTACTCAATATGGCAATATGGTTGTAATATGTAAAGAAGAAAGAAGCTTGAGAAGAAAGTTTGATGTAAACACAGAATTCATAATGGTAGAATGAAGAGATTGCAGAAAAGTGGTCTCTTATTATAACCTTACTATTTATAGGTGAAGCATCTAGGAAGTCGTACAAGTAAATATAGGGATTCGTATAAGCATGAATCTCTTAGAATGTTGCATAATAGATACGTGGAAAGAGTTTTGTTCGAACGATCACCTTTAAAAGGTAAAGCACACTTAGCTGCACATTAATCTGCTACAACATGACACCTGTCACGTCACATTTAATGCACGGAAAGCGAGTAGGAAAAAATCACAATTTGAAAAAGTTCCTTTAACAAGAAGTTTCTTTAGGGCTCATCCGACTTCCACCTGGTTGACATGATAAAGATATGGTGTAGTCGTGTTTGTTCAGTCCATAATGAGTATTACTCAGGCAGACCAGTTCATGACCTTGATGCGCTTGCCCAATGAGATGTAAAGGTGTCTTACTCTAATACCCTAACCAAGGCTTAGTCTCGTCCAGGTCTTCGACACTCCATTTTAGAATAATTGCTAACCACCTTGGTCTATCCTACCTCAAACATTTTTGGCTTGGATATCCACTACCTCGAACATCTCCACCTTGGACAACTTTTAGCTCGAACTTATACCTTCACCACGTCAACACCATAGCACTTGGTCGAACCCCTTCGAGTCAGATTAGTCATGCTTGAGTAGCCTATATATCCCTTCTCCTTACCTTCACCTCGACAATAAGACTGTAAGGGGAGGGGGTAGGGGGAGAGGGGCAAGTGTTGATAGGATTCTTTAGATATGGGCCCCTTAGGCCCAACTAGATCTAATACGTCTTGTTGCTTAGGACTTACCCCTATGGGCCCAAGCCTTAAGTTTGGATTAATCAAGTCTAGATAAAGATTAAATAGAGTTAAACAGCCACATTCGAAATAAGCAAGACATGTCAAACACAACAACCCCATTCTCTTATACTTGTTGGAGAAGATCTCTCTTCATTAACTGATCTCCAATTGCTGGCATCACTTCACTATAAATACCGGTTTACTACCTAGTGGTAAAGCTCTCTAGACTCTGCACACCAAGCTTGCTAATTATTCCAAAGTACTTTCTACTCTCAAAAGCCATACTACTAATTTAAGTATCGAAATGGCCACGTTGAACAACTCCCCGACATCTCCTCACAGTATATTGTTTTGCAAGCCTTCTATGTGCAAAACCTCCATATCTATTGGCAAATACTTAGATATGACACTTTCTTTAACATCCTAGCCTATAGCCAACAGGAGACAAATGAGTTTTTTTCTCCACCAAATCCAAAAGTTCTAATCTATTACTATTGTCTTGATAGTCATTATCTCTTAATCTTATATAGTGCTATCACTTCTCTCAGGCAATTTGGTGTGAGACTTTGATCACTTAGATATCATATAAGGTATATAAAATGCCAACAATAGTGCAAATACAAAGAAACACAACTTCCATGAATTTTTTTCTCACTTTCCATATGTTCCTCTCAACTTCAAATTTAAAGAGTATTACAAGTATATGATTTCAACTAAGCAAATGGTATAATTAAATGACAATATTAAAATAAATGGAACAAAGAAAACTAAAGTTGGATATTAATAGATATTATACTTGGAGATCTTTTCTAAAGCCATATTTGATGCAGTATATACAGTATGTATGTTTTATAAAGGTGAAATGGGTTATAAAAGACACTCTATAAATTTAACTTTCAATTTTTGGTTTAGTTCTTTCATTTATATGATTTAACTTCTCATGTGTTACATATATTAACAAATGGTATATGATCGAGTGTTAAAACCATGTCCCAACTTGATCAACATCATCATCGTCATGAAAACATTATACAGCTCCGTAAGAATCTTAAGCATGGATTTTGATCCTTGACATATTATGCGGATTGACTACACATATATCTTGCATACCTTTTCATCATTGTATTTTGAAATAAGAAAAGTTATTGCATAAAATTTCAAAAAATGTAGCAGAGCAATCATTTTGTGGTGGTTGTTGGTAAATTGTAAAATTTTGTTTGGAGTCAATAATATTTTTTGACTTTATGATCCATAAAGTGTAAGAATGAGTAATTTTGTTTTTATTAAACAGATGATTCTCAATAAAGTTTTTCATTGTTTATGATATTCATATAGCAAAAGCATTGTGCAACCATCATTTTTTTAACAAAGTGTAGTATAAATGATGAGAAACTTTGTTGAGAATTCAAAATGAACTAATAATATTATTTAGATTTCATCATTTAAAAAGTGTAAGAATTAAAAATCCAGTTTTTATCAAACACATAATTCTTAATAAAATTTCTCATCATTTATCGTTTATAAAAGCATTACGAAACCATCATTTTTTTTCTCCTACCCTTTGAACTTTCACCCTTTACTATCTTTAACATTAATGCAAAAGAGGAAAGAAAAACGCTAGAAGCTTGAATTCTTAAAGGATGTGCTTGGTTTTTTTATTTTTTATTTTCTTTTCGCCATGACTTCATCCTTATACTTATGTTTATAATCTTTAGGATAAGCTATCTTAACAATAATTTATATTAACTAAAATAAATATAATAAAAGCTTTGAAAAATAAGAAAATCAAATCAACAACAGTCATTGTAGATAGTTGTTGATTGGAGGATTAACAAAATTAGGAGTTGGAAGTTAAGCATATTTCAAATTAAACAATAAAATGAACTTGGCCAAAAAGAAAAAAAAAATAAAGAAAGAAAAAAGAAAACTAATGAATAGTTGGACCATTTGAAAAATAGAACTTTTTGCAATTATGAATAATTTGTCCCCCTTTTTTTCCTTGCCTAATAAGGATAAAGAAATGAGTAGGATAATATCTAATTTGACTTCATATTTAACACTAGATTATTCTATTTGACAAAGATTTTAGTTTAGCTTTTCCTTCTATTATGTGTTAATTGTAGTCATTAAGATGGAATTAGCTCTTCAATGATAACACCCTTTTTTCAGGATATCCCTCACAATCTATTAAAGGGAATGATTGATTCATTTCCCTTAGCTTTTCCTTATTGAGTGTTAACTACAACATTTAGATGGATATAGCTATATTCCATGGACTAGGAGAATTTTGCAAAATAATAAGAATTTTTGAATGTTTATTCCTTTATCATTCGTAATTCTTTCCTGCACTAATCTTTTACTCTATTACATAAGACCACCACCACTAAAATTACTCCACATCCTTTTAGTAATTTCATACACCATGAAGATACTTTTAATGTACTTACGGATATCTATAATATTAAAGGACATAAGGTTTCTTTTATTGTTTTTTTCACTTTTACTGAATAGTCTTGAATACATTGGTTATTATAATACCTTTAATTCTTTAAATTATTTAAAATATTTAGTAATTAAAAGTTACACAAAATAAGGGTAAGATTAGGATTTCGCCCTTTTTTTTTTTTCCCTCCTTTCACTTCCTGTCTCCACTCTCAATTATTGTTTTCAATTTTTAATTTGTTACACAAATGTAGCTTACATTTTTCTAATTTTCATTCCTCGTCCACTAAAAAAAAAAAAACCACATGCGAACCTTTAGAAATGGCAGGCAAAGGTAAAAGCGCAAATAAATAAATAAATAAATAAACATAAACAACAACAACAAAAAAAAAAAAATAAAAAAAGAAGAAGAAGAAGAAGAACAACAACAACAACAATAACAACAAAAAGAAAAGAAAAAAAAAAGAAAGAATGAAAGAAAGAAAGAAAGCATCTCGAGTCTTTCTCTTTATTTTAAGGATACTCGTTCAATGCTGTTACTTACTTTCTCTATCTACCAAAAGTTAGTTGAGGAAAAAGGTAAACTTAAAAGCTAAAAATAAAGAGGTGACAAGATTCGAAACTGAAGAGTGATATAATCCATGGATGAAGATTAAGAAGGAGCAAACTAGAGAGAGTATATTATATAATCTAATCAATCCTCTAACCGAAGTATATAGAAGACTATTTATATTACAAAAAACTAACTAACTAACTAACTACGAGTGTGCTAACTAATAAAAATATGATAGATGGATGACTGGAGTAATAACTAGATATTTATATGTGTAAATATAAACAAATGACATATATAGCGTATCTCTTCATCTTTAGTTATCAATGTATCTCTTCTTCACCTTTTTTCTCTCTTTCCTTTTCAAGTTGGTGCTTAGATAAAAGTATATTTTATTCATATTTTAATGAGCAATTTACAGAGAATTATTATTAATTTTATAGAAATCATTAAGAATCGATACTTAAGTATTTTCATTTGAATATTTTAGGTATTAAAGGATTTATAGTGGAATTTATGCAAACGAAGAAGTTGAAGTAAGCTACGCCATGATTGGAATTGAAGACAACTAGCTTACACTGTACATCGCCGGCCTTGGAGTCTATGTTGTTAACCTTAAAAGCTACACTACTAGCCTTAATGAAAAAAATGCCTTTCAAAAGCCAATCCTAGTTTTCTTTATAAATAGTCATGTGTTTCAGAATTTAAAAAAACTTTTCATCTTCTTTAGAGTTAGAGAGTCTTAAAATAGTTAATAGATAGTTCTTGAAGAATTCTTTTATAGAATTGTTTGGATCATTGAGAAGATTTCGCTTTTGCTATAGAGATTAATTTTGAAGTTGCAATTGAAGTTTACTCTTTCAGATTATAGAATTGGTGACATTTATATTATTTATACTTTTGCAATTCTATAATTTATTCCTACTTTCAATTATGAACGTCTTTGCAATTTCATTAAGTAATTGTGCTTTAATTTCAAATTCCATGGCTTATTAATTTTATTAGTGGGAATTAATAAAACCTTAAGTAGTAAAGATGAGAATTGTATTCATGTTATAAGACTAATAGATATATGGATGATTCATGATTGAAAATTTCTATGATTTCAATTATAGTTGTTTAATTGATTATAATTGTTAGAAATCTTAGCGATACGAGAGTTGATATAGGGTTTGTTAGAATTTCTTAATTAATTTAATTGATTAATGCGAGAGCAGCGTTAATTGAATTAATTAAAAATTATTTAGAGATTAATGCGATGTTTGGTGATTGATTATTTACTAAGACATTAGACAATCATAATATCGAGAGATATATGATTATAATTTAGAGTCTATTATTAATTGGAGATACGAAAGTTGACCAATTAATTAGGAGTTAATTCCTTAAGTTTTAAGGCATAATAATTTTACTTGAATGACCTTGTAGCCATTAATTTATGTAACATGATAATAATTTGATTTGCATAACTAGGGTGGATTCTATTTTCCTATAATTTTCAATTGATTGCTTTATTTTAGATATTTTATAGTTATTTTCTTTTCAATAGTTCTAGTATAATTATTAGATTAGTTAATTTACTTTTGATTGCTTGAATATTGATAAGAACTAGCATAGGATTAGTAATTTATTAATCCTCAAGGGATCAACAACCTTACTTGCTTTGTATTACTTGATTCCAACCCAGTATACTTGTTGGAGTATTCGTGATTTATTTTTATATAAATATATAGTTTAAGAAAATCGTGCTTCTTGGATCACAAAAACTAAATTTGTTGCTCTAAAAGTCTTTTAATACAAATATTAGTAACTTGATGGTGAGAGGGAATGTGCTAGATAGACAAGAATCCTAAAGCAACATGGTCTCAAACGAAGTGAATGTCAATATTAGTATACTTTGTATAAGTGTAATGATGATGATTTGAAGCAATTAGTAAAGTAGATTTATTATTACAATGTAAGGCAATAAGAAGCTAAACAAGAATTCATAAATCCCTAAGAACCTCTTTAGTTATGATAGAAAGAGCCCTTTACTTCGCCTTTGTAGATGATGTCGAAATACTATTTTGTTTCTTGGTCTTATAAGAAACCAAAGCTAAACTCAGCATAATACAATATCTACTAATCAACTTTATATCCATGATGTTGGTAGCCTAATCTAAATTAGAATAAGCTTACAAGGACAAAGCATTTGAAGATGAATGGAATGGCCCCAATGTGACAAACCCTTTTACGTATTTCAAAACATGCAATGTAGCTTGCATATAAGAAGTTCTTAGTATATACAAAAATTGACTTAAATAATGTACAATGAACCTAATATCTAATCTTATAAGATTAAGATAAGAAAGTTTTCCTATTAGTCTTTGAAATGAAATAGGATTAGCCAAAGTCACCATCATCATGTGAAAGTTTAAGACCATAAGTCAAAGGAGTTCGAGTAGGCTTAACTGTTGCAAATCCAACTTCTTTAAGGTCTAATAAGAACTTTCTTTGATTAATCAAACAATGGCATTAGTACAACATATTTATAAGCGAAGAAAGTATCTAGGTAAGCCTAAATTCTTGATAGTAAAAGCAACATCTAAGCTCTTCTTTAAGGATTCAATAAGATTCGCACTTGAACCAATTATCAAGATGTCATCCATATATAAAAGTATTGAGACAAAGCTTTTACTCTCTCGTTTAGTTAACAAAGAAGGACCATGTTTTGATTGAGAATGACTAAGAGAAACCAAAAAACATGAAATTTCTAGATTCTACTTTCATGAAGCTTGTTTAAGTCCATACATGGACTTATTTAAGTGACATACATGATGGGGTTAAGCCTTTTCATAACCTTTAAGTGACAACATATATATTTTTTCATCAATATACTCAATCAAAAAAGCATTATTTATATTGATTTTATATAAAGGCCATGAATATGCAATTGTAGCTGCTATGAATATATGTATAGTATTCAATTTTGTAACCGAAGAAAATGTATCATGGAAGTCCTCTCCTTCTACATATATATGCCCCTTGTCTACTAACCTTGCCTTATATCTTTTACACTACCATCAAGCCTATACTTCAATTTATACATCCATTTACATGCTATAGGTTTCTTGCTTTGAGATTAAGAAGTAGGCTCCTTAATCTTGTTAGATTCTAATGCATCAAGTTCTTTATGCATAACTTCTACCCATTCACTTCATGTAGCTACTTGAGAGTAACTAGTTGGCTCTTTTATAGTCTACTTGCTAGTAAATGAAACACAAAGTCATGTGGGTAACAAGCAAATAATTGATATAATGTAAAGGATATTTAATAGTGTAGGCATGTGAAGTTGAAGATTTTGGTTCAAATGGCATAGCATTGTGTGAACCATAAGAACAAAATCTTGAATCCAATAAAAATATTTCCTAGCTTAAGATGACCAATGAGTAACAACAAAAGTATGAGAAGAATTATGAGTAATGACAATAGGTAAAGAAATAAAAGGATAACCAATAGAGTCTAGTGTTGATGAACTTTGAGATGCATGATCAGAATACACAATGTAGGAAGAATTAGTGGAAGGAAATAAGTGTATGGGCATATAAAAAGATATAAGAGGCAAAGGAAAAGTAACAAGATCAGACAAAGTATCAACAGTGGATGAACGTCTAAAAGAAAAAATATATTTACAGAGTATAACATCCTTACTAATGACAACTTCTTTAATAGAGATATTATACAGTCTATATCCTTTTGTAAAGAGCATCTCATAAGGAGTTTTTCAATCAAGAATAGTCAGACATTTTGTTTATGAGATAAGTAGTAATGCTAACACATTCTCTCCAAAAATTCTTTGGTAAATTTACACGAATTCTTAATGCTTTTAAAGTTTCAAGCAAATGCCTACTCCTTTCTACCTTTTCATTTTGTTGTGGTGTGTATGGAATTTGGCATTGATGTATAATCTCTTGAGTTTGAAATAGGCTTACATTCCTTACAAATGAACTCTCACCTATATTTGTTCTTACGTATTTAGTAGTGACAACAAATTGATTGAAGACATAATGAAAGGAATGACAAAGAATGGAGGAAGTTTGGTGTTCATGATGCGTCAAATAAGTCCATATTACTCTAGTATAATCACCAACAATTATGAGAAAATATTTAGTGCCAGTAATACTAGCAACATGATAGGGGTTGAGACATCAACATAAGTAATTTAAAAGTAAAAGAAGTAAAAGTAACACTTTTTGAAAAAGGTAACCAATGAAACTTAGTTCTCGACAAGTATTAGAAAAGAATTTGTTGAAATTTAAGCCTTTACAAAGATATAAATATTTTAGCTTACATATTGGAAACTATTGCCATCAGTAGTCTAATTGTGACTGGGTATGTAAAATGATTAACATCATGAAGATCATAAAAGGGAGTCATCTGATCAGATGCCTTGGTATTAGCTATCCAAAGAGCCAAATTGTTACTAAACGTTAGAATAACCTACTTGCACAACATTGCATAAGCTATTGTAAAATCCTCTTTGTCTATCACCACTTTATACGTTTCTTAAGGAATGTTATGAATGAAATCGTTGTCAAATGTCTTCTTCGAATGCCTTACAACCGTACCTACATTACTATTTGAATTATCAGCCACTTGTGCATCAAAAAGTGTCTCTATTACAACATTATTAACACATATAGTAGAAGCATTAGGCTTTCCTCTTTGTGTAACTTTCTTACTCTTATACCACTCAAGGTAACCAACTAATTAGAGATAAGAGTCGATTGAATGACCTTCAACCTTGCAATATTTATAAACTAGACCTTTTTAAGGATTTTTTCTATCAACGAAGCTTTTGTTATTATTAACAGCCCTATTGGAAACAAAAGTTGAAACCTCCAAATCAGACCCTATAAAACTAGTAATCTGTCTTCACTTCTTTACTTATTATACCAAATAGTAAGCTCGACTGACCAAAGGAAGTGGATCCATATACAAGACTTGAATCTTAATTGTTTTATATGCTTCATTTAATCCCATTAGGAATTGAATCAATCTATTATGCTGCTAAAACTCCAATACCCTTTTTGATATGTATCAAAGGTTAGACATACGGAGAAACACCATAATAAAGTGAGCAGAAAAGAAAACAAATAAAAGGCTAGTAAAGCCGGAGCAGCTACTAATTAGATATGACACACCAATTGATTTTACTTGACCTACAATCCATTAGATATGGTTACTAGTATAGACACCCAATTTTTACCCCATTTATTTTTATTTTTATTTTTCTTTCTTTTCTCACTAGGCTCTAAATTAGGAAAAACATAAAAAAAATGAAATTAAAGAAAACCCAAAAAATTAAGAAATTTAGAAAAAAAATAAGAATTTTAAGAAAATACAAAAAGATTCAAAAATAAGAAAAAGCATAAAAAATAAGAAATTTGGATAAGAAACACAAAAAATTGAGAAAATTAGAAAATAAGAAAATTAAAAATTACAAAAAAATTGTAAAATTGAAAAAATAAAAGATTTTAGAAAATACCATTTTATTAGGGTAGATTTTTTTTTTTTTTCAAATAATTTTAGAAGTTAGGTTGTTAGGCTTAAGCTTAGATTTGAATCTAGCTTAGATTTGAATCTAGCTTAGATTTGAATCTAGCTTAGATTGACTTGATCCATATGTACAATTTAATTGCACATATAGACAAGACATAGGTCAACAACCTAATAGATAAGTACTTGAATATTGCATGGGGTTAAACTTGAGGTCTTGTGTTTGAATCTTGGCAAAGGAAGGGAGGCCTTTTTATTTTTGTAACTAGTAGATTACCACGTATCAGGATTTGACTACGCCACGTGTCTTGATACGTAGTAACATTGGGTTAGCGACGGGTTGACATGGCACCACGTGGCAACTTTGGGTTGGACGGCGCGTACTAACACAGCGCCACGTCAGCATTTTCTCTCTCTTCCCCTTCTCTTTCTTCCCCTTTCCCTAATTTTCCTCTACTTTCCCTAAACAAGAACAGCTTACCCCCTCTACTTTAGCCCTTGATTTTGTGCATTTCCCTTACTAAAACCCATTAACTAATTATACAAATTCATCCTTCACATAGCCTAATGTGAATTGAACCCAATAACATGTCTAAATTTAGTCAATGGAGGATTCAAATCGACCTCCAAAAATCGGAAAAAACTGGATTTTCGTACATTTGCATTCAAATCCGATTTCAAGTTTGCTTGTTTTCTAGGTTAAATTCATGTATAAATAGAAGCTTAGGGACGTCTACGAACAATCACGATCAAACAATAAAGCTTCAAAATCATCTCACAAGATCTCTCTTTCATTCGAAATCTCTCTCTCTCTCTCTTTCTCTCTCCTTGGCTCTCCCTCTCTACTCGACCTTGAGCAAAACCAATCACTCATCAAGCTTCCTTAACCTCTTAGCTCTCTAAACCGACCACAACCATCCTCCGCTGTGCCTCCTAGCAGTATTACCAATTCGCTACCATTGAAACCTTAACCTTCGAGTACCTACCTTCGAAACCACCATCTCTAACACTCTTCGACCCAAACTAACCCTATAGCTGAGCTCTTCGCCACCTTATACGTTCAACTCGACACCTCTCTTTCATCCAGTAGCCTCCATTGTGTGCAGCCCAACACCACCACAACTACTACTTTGTATTAGCCTCTAAACCACCCTCAAATGCCAAGGCAACCTCTTTACCCTCCCTAATCCCAATAAAAAATACACAAAAACCCCTTTCCCCATTCACTTTGGTGGCTAGATTGAGCGAAGCCAACCTACAACAACCGCAGTAGACCCCTTTGTTTGCAACCCGAATTAGACCCACTGGAGCTCCGAGACTCGACCCAAATTTGAAGTCCGATTCGCTCCAACCAACTCGGATCCGCATATCCCCCTTTGGTCAGAGTTCTCTTTTTTTAAAAAAAAAATGTATTTATTTACTTATTTCCTTTTATTTTCTTATTTAGTTGTTGTTGTGTTTTTTTTTATCTTATTTTTTATTTCCAAATGTAAATGTAATAATACCAAAAAAAAAGAAAAAGAATAAGGAAAAAAAAAGAAAGAAGAAAAGAATCGTTTATTAATTTATTTATTTCAGCAAATAAACAAAAAAATATAGGATAAAGAAAATAAGTAAGGAAAGATAAGTAAAACAAAGATAAATAATTGTTTTGTCACTTAGAAAAAACATTTTTCTAAAATAAGAAAAATAAATTATTTCATATTCAAATTTAGTGCATTTTAGAATTTTTTCCAATAAATAAAGAAAATCCAATTTAGGATATTCTTTTCTAGGAATTTTCTAAAAATAAACCAAATTGAGTAAAACGTAAACTTAATTATTTTCAAAATTAAAATTAACTCAACCTACTAAAGATTTTGTAAAAAGAACTATAAAAGTCTAATCCTGAATAGCGGGTATATAGGCATTCGTATGCAAGTATAGGGCAACTTAAAATATGGAAGTTTTATTTTTTTTTCCCATTTCTAGATATTTGTGTAAATTAATTAATTTAGTCACATGTATCATAATTAGTTGTTTTAGAAATTGAAAATGGTATATTTGAAAAAGTGAAGTTAAATTCGGGAAGATAAAAAGTGATACTTGTTTAAGGTTTAATAAATTAGCCTTTAGATCTAGATATTTGGTTTTCAAAAAAACCGTTTCATAAATTGTTTTTTTTTTTTTAATTGATAGATCGGTAGCTAAGTTATAACTAATCCACCCAATTGGTTATAACTTAACTCTTTTTCCCGACTCTAGTCGGGTGACGACTCTAATACCTTTTCAAATTGAAAAAAATGGTTTTCTTTAAACCTTAGTTGAGGATCAGTATTAAACGGGTAGGGTTTATTATTGATTGGTTTAAGAAAAGACTTAATTTTATGAAAGAACTAGAAGGGTAAAAAACTAGGCTCAACAACTGGTGCAAACTGAAGGGTCACTCGCCACTACTTCTTCCTAAAGGGATCAGATAAGAGTTAAAGGGGAAATGAGAACACTGGGGTTGCTTTAAGGAAACTTGATTGAATTCTGATGTTGAAGATTGATTCCTACATACAATTAAGTGGAGGTTTATATACTCATCTACTAAGGTTACTTTACATGTATGAAAAGATAATAGGGTATTCTTACAATTAGGTTATGCAATACATACTAAAAAGCGTAAAAGAGATAAAGAATATTTAATACGAAAAGTAAAGAATCCTTCTAGAATGTTATACTTGAAGATACATGTCACTCAATGGCTAGACGTTAGAAATATGGTATAAAGTAGACGAGAAAAGAATTTGTAGTTAAGGGTCAACCTGATCAGGATTAGGTTAGAACCCAGTCAATCTCATTATAGAGTAGTCAGTTAGGGTTAGGGTCAGACATCTGTTGTTAGTTTGGGAGCTTAGTTTAAATAATGGGGCTGTCTACTTAGATATTTTATCATAACATAACTATTTGACAAGTTTGGCATATGTAAAGGCTTAGCAATCGGGTTAGTAGAAAGGAGAAACACAAAGGTTAGGATAGGAATTTCCATCTTAGATAGAGCTTCAAGCTAATATTCTTTGAGTGAGTCCTTAGAGTCCTCTAGCTTAGCTTCGTGTGATTGGTTAAGGGGGTTGATTCTTATCAATTGCTTAGCGATAAAAAAGATTTATCCTCAAATCTAAAGTAATCTCTAACTCTATTTTTGGGATACTCGTGGGGCCTTCTACTAGTTGGTGAGGAATTAGGTCGGACACAGTAACAGTGGGGGAGACAACATAGTCATCAAGTAACACGATTTGGTAGGTGTTGCGATGGACCTTCTTTAAGACCTTGAACGGACCATTAGCTTGAAGAGATAGCTTGCTTTATCTTAAGTTCGAGAATTGTTTTCGACTGAGGTGTATCTATACTAAGTCCCTTGGCTAGAAAGAACAGCTCGACAACCTCGGTTACGAATCTCTTGTGTGTCTCTAATTGAACTTGGCGATCTTCTTAATTATTGATTGGTATAGCTCTTACAATTCTTGAGCTTGATTAACTCCAAATTGACTCTCTTCAGTAGCTGTAGGGGTGCCAATCATATCTAGAGGAATAATGAGATTGACACCATAGACGACCTTGAATGGGGTCTTCCTAATGGTGCTGTGGATAGTTCAGTTGTATGTGAATTCCACAACTGGTAGACACAGAGCCCAATCCCTCAAGTTCTTTCCCATGACAGCTTTAAGTAAGTTTTCTAGCATCCTGTTCACTACTTCAATCTAGCTATTAGTTTGAGGGTAGCTACTAAAGCTAAACACAAGTTTAGTTCCAAGTCTTTTCCAAAGAGTCTTCTAAAAATAGTTCAAAAATTTTATGTCCCAATCTGAAACAATAGTCTTCAGCACTCCATGTAGTCAAACAACTTCCTACAAGAATAAATTAGCAATGTATAAAGCATTGTTAATTCGATGGCATCGAATGAAGTGTGCCATTTTATTGTAGTCTACTACAACAAATATAAAATCTTTTCTTCAAGATGTTCAGAGCAACCCTAGGACAAAGTATATGCTGAGGTCAGCCTAAGGTAAGGTTAGAATTAGTAGGAGCATGTATTCTCCATGGGGCTCTCTCTTCCTCTTAGTTTGCTTGCATACTTCACCATTACAAACTACCTTATGTACATCTTTAGCTAAACCAGGCTAATAAAAGTTTTCTTTCAATAATTTAGTTGTCTTAGTCTCCCTAAAGTGATCAAATAATCTACTACTATAAGCTTCCTTGACTAATAGCTCATACATGGAACAATTTGGTATACACAGCCTTCGTCCTTAAACAAATAGTCATCTTTAAGATAATATCCTCCAACAACTACACTTTCTCGACATTGCTCAACAACGAGATTGAAATGAGGGTCAATAGCATACTGTTTGGTGATAAATGAAAATCTTAATAATTTTGTCTACAAAGTGGTCAGCAAGGTTTGCTAATGTGATAAAGCATCGGTGACTACATTTGTGCTTCTCTTCTTATATCGAATCACATATGAAAATCCTTCCATAAACTCTAATCACTTGGCTTGTCTCTTCGAAAGTTTATTTTGACTCCTAAGATGCTTTAATGATTCGTAGCTAATGTAAATAACAAACTCTCGTCATAGCAAATAGTGTTGCCAAACAGTAAAGGCTCGAAAAAGAGAATATAACTCTTTCTTGTATACAAAATAGTTTAAGGCAACACTATTAAGCTTCTCGTTATGGTAGACGATAAGTCGTCATTCATTGATCAGGATAGCGCCAATTCCAATGCTTGATGTATCACATTCCAATTCAAGGGGTTTGCTAAAATCTAGTAATGATAGGATAGGGGTGGAGGTGAGTTTCTCCTTGATCTTCCTAAAGCTCTATTAAGCTTAATCGTTCCATCTAAACCCATCACTCTTCTTTATTAGCTTAGTCAAGGGGGTAGCTATGGTACTAAAGTTTTTAATGAATTGCCTATAAAAAGAAGCTAGGCTATGAAAACTTTAAAGTTTAGTGACATTTTTTAGTATCAACCATTCTAGAACAACTCGAATCTTTTCCCCATTTGCTCAAATTCCTTCCCTTAACACTACAAGCCTAAGAAAAATCACTTCATCTTAGCAAAATGTACAATTCTTCAAATTTCCATATAACTTCTCAATTTGTAAAATGTCAAAAAGTCCTCGAAGATGTTGAACATGGTTGTTTAGGTCGATACTGTATACCAATATGTCATCGAAGTACACGACCACACATCTTCTAATCAAAGTGTGCATCACAAGGTTCATTAACCTCATGAATGTGCTTAATGCATTGGTAAGTCTGAACGGCACAGCTAACCATTTGTAGAGACTATGCTTAGTCTTGACGGTAGTCTTACACTCATCACCTGGTCTCATGTGAATTTGGTGTTAGCTACTTCGTAGATTAATCTTTTTAAATATTTTAGCACCATGGAGCTCATCTAACATGTCATCGAGCCTTGGTATTAGGTAACTGTATTTGACAGTGATTCAATTAATTGCTCGATTGTTGATGTACATGCGCCATAAACCATCCTTCTTAGGGATAAGTAGAGCTAGTACAGTATAAAGGCTCATGCTCTCCCTCACATATCCTCACTCTAGGAGTTCATCTACCTATCTTTTCAACTTAGCAACCTGCTCAGGATTCATTTTGTATGAAGGTCGATTTGGCAGGGTAGCGCCTAGCTACAGGTCAATATAGTGCTCTATGCTTTGGATTAAGGATAGTCCTTTAGGCAACTCCTTTAGAAACAAGTTAGTAAACTCATCAATTGGCCTTCGGATTTCATCTAGAACATCCTTCATATCTCTCATCTCCAACAATCCTCTAATTAACATAAACATAGGCTCTTCAGTCTTCTCAATAGCTTGGAGCTCTCTTTAGCTCATCATTAAGGCTTTCTTCTTACTAGCTTGGGTGAGCTAAGTATGGGTCTTGTTTACTTAGGATGGGGTCATGGGTTGTAGTATAATCTTCGTTTTATCCTTAACAAAGGCATAGGTGTTCTTATATCCGTCGTGAGTAAAACTTCAGTTGAATAACCAAGGTCTTCTAAGTAACAAATGTAAGGCTCTCATGGGGATGCCATCATACACTACCTCATCCTTATACATATTTCTAACACTGAACAATACAATTACTTGTTTAGTTACATGCAAAGCACTTTTATCATGAAGCTAATGTAGCTTATAAGGTCGGGGATGCTTTGAGGTTAGCATACCTAAACTCCGCCCAAAGGACTGTACAACCACATTAGTATAGCTTCCTCTGTCTACTATGATGGTGCATAATTGTCCTTTAATGGTACACTTGGTATGAAATAAATTTTCCCTCTGATCTTCCTTGGAGTTTAGTAAGGAACTTAGTACTTATGTTAGTATTAGGGTCATTACTTCTCCCTAGTTAGCATCGACACAAGTCTTCTCTTTCTCCTTGGTTTTGGCTTTTCCAATATCCTTCTCCTCCTCAAGCTTGCTCTCATCAGTGCTATCCACTACATCTCCTTGGAGCACCATACTTATTGGTTCGGACACTCAACAGCCATATGACTGAAATCTAAGCATTTAAAGCACTTCACCTCATTGGTTTTCCATCCGAAGGTCTGTCCGCTCTCATATGTTCTCGGAGTTAGCCTAGCTTAGGTTCAACTTAGCTGTCTTGCTCAGCTTTGTTGACCTGCTTAGCTATCATTAAGTTGGTAATTCCTTTCCTTGATTCAATATGGCCTCATTGGCTTAGGTTGAATAAGTTGGCGTGGAACAAGGGTTTGGGAGAATGTTGGTCTAGGTTAGCTCGGAGCACTTCTCCTTTACTTTTTGACCCTCTACGTTATCTTAATCACCTATTCCAATGTTTAAAACCTTTACACTTCCATAATGTTACGAATCTCATATTTGAGCCTAGAAATGAACCTCAATACTCTATAGGCCTTTAGTTCTTCCACATTGGCTTAAATCATAAGTATCTAGAACTTTCTTATGTAGTCATCAATAGATCAACCTCCTTAGGAAGTTCCTACAACTTTGCAAATGCATCTTGTAAGTAGGTCTTAAGCATAAATCCACTCCCCGTCTTCTATCCCTTATTTTGGCTGCATTTAGATTCTTCCACCACATAGTGGCATACCTAAAGAACTCAAGTGCAGTAAATCGAACCTTAACAGTATTTGTATAACCATAATAGCCAAACACCTTTTCGACCTTTTTGACCTTCTCTTCCCACCCTAAGTATTCATCTGTATCTCTACTTTCACTGAAGGGTAGGATTTAGACCTTGACATTGTTTAGTCCTCGAAGAGCTCGGCATCCTAGCTCTTGTGATTAGTAATAACCAGCCTCTTCTCCTTCCTCTCCATACTCCTCAACATTTAGCTCCTCATCATTTTCTTTAATCTCCTTTAACTCTAGTCTTCATCCAGTAGCTTGGTCTACAACTACTCTAACTCAAGGAGGTCGAATTGGACCATTAACTCGGTTACCTTGGCCATAGGCGGCATATCCTAGGGTTGTTGCTTATTAACTTGTATAGCGGTAACTAGACTCTTAACAAGATTACTGAGTCTATCAAGTTTGTTAGCATAAAACCCAAGAGTATTACTTCCATTATGACTATGACCAGGTTGAGTGCCATTACTCTAGTCTCCAATAACACCTTGAACATTGGAGTCCAACATCGTATAATACTTTCAAATAGATTAATAACACAATTAAAGCTATGCAAGTGGGCTAACCCATCTCAGCTCGCATTAACCTATGGGTTAAGTAGGCTAACCTACTTAACTTGCATTTCAATATAAGCTAGAAATTTCAACCCAACACACCTCACTGTAGATTGGTAAGTTAAGTGAGCCAACCTACAACTTGCAATACTTTAAGATTTTTTTATACAAAAATTAATATTTAAAATACTTGCTAAACTTATTTATGATTATCATCAATATACCATCTCTTATTTATTCCTTACATTGCCATTAAGCTATAAAGGTTTATAAATCACAAAAAAGAAAAAAAAAAATCATGCATCGTGGCTTTTTCCATTTCTATTAATTCTAAGGCTATATATGTAAAGTAATTTTTGTTGCTTATTGATATCATTTTACAAAAACAAGTGCATAAATTTAACTTATCCAATAAAAAACAAAAAAAAAAGTATATAAATTTATATCTAGGACATGCAATTGCCTTTTTAAACTTATAGAAAGTGATGAAAATTCTAAATTGTAATGAACTTTGAGGAGGAGGAGAATAAGGAAAATTTAACAAATTATTTTGTCAATATATTCCCAATACGTCAATAGTAACCATAATTCATAATTCAGTGAATTGTCCAAACTAAAAAATTATGGGGAAGTCCTCCAACAATATCATTAGTTTCTTTTCTTTTACTCTATCTCTTTTTTTTTTTCCCCACATTTTAGATGTACTTAAAATAGTAATATTGTTAGCTATTAATTATTACATAAAGTGATTGGTTAAGAAGTAAAGTGACAAATCACTATGAAGTAAACTAAAATCTAACTTAGAATTTTTTTTTTTTTTTTTTTTTAGGTTCATGTGGGCCAACCCACCCCACAATGGGTTAGCTCGCTTTGGCTCGTAGGCCAAAGCGAGGTAGGCTAAAATAACTTACATTTAAGTGGATAAAAAATTTTTAACCCAACCTGCATTTTTTTTATGGGTTAAGTGGATTGGCCCGCATGACCCGCTTTGTTTGCATAGCTTTAAACACAATACACGAGAAAATAATGCTATTGTATTACCCAAAACTTAGACTAACATACTAACAACTTTAATATTTAATAATCACTCGAACAAAATAAAAATGAACTTGCTTTACTTTTGTAGTGAAAAATAGAGTAAGAATAGAGTAACGATGAAACTATACTTACCAACACACAAATCTTCACTACACAGCTTATAACTTTAGACTTACTCCATACGAACACACTGCAAGAGTTACAGGAGAAACAAAGCAACTACTAACAGCAAAGCAAAGCAAAGCAAACTTCATTGCAACTTCATATACTCCCTCTTGGAATCGCGCTTTGGTACTAGAAAAGCTTATGCGTCTCCGAGGTTGGATATACGGAAAAATGCCACAACAAAGTGAGTAGAAAGGAAAACAAAGAAAAAGTTAGCAAAGCTTAGGTAGCTACCAACTAGATATAGCACACCAATTTATTCTACTTAGCCTACAATCCACTGGATATGACTCATTGGTCTGAATTGAAGGTTACTTGCCATTACTCCTTGCTAAACGGAATAGATAAGAGTTGAAGGGGTAATGATAACACTAAGGTTATCCTAAGGAAACTTGATTAAATTATGATGTTGAGGATTGATTCCTGCATACAATTAAGTAGGAGTTTATATGCCCATCAACTAAGGTTGCTTGATATGTGTGAAAAGATAAAAGGGATGCAATACATTAGAAAGGGTAAACAAGACAAAAAATATTTAGTACGAAAAGTAAAGAATTCTTCTAAAATGTCACACCTGAAGACTCGTATCACTCATTGATTGGACATTAGAAATATGGTACAAAGTAAACGAGAAAAGAAATTGCAATCAAGGGCTGACTTGATAGGGATAAAGTGAAAACCCAATTAGTCTCGCTGTAGAGTAGTTAACTAGGGTTGGGGTCGAACATCTGTTGTCGATTTGGGAGCTTGTCTTGAATAGTCTTGGCGCTATCTACTTGGATATTTTATCATAGCATAGCTATTTGTCAGGTTTAGCGAACATGAGGGCTTAGCAATCAAGTTGGCAGAAAAGGGAAACACAGAGGTCAAGATAGGAATTTCCATCTTGAATAGAGCTTCAAGCTAGTATTCTTCAAGTGAGTCCTTAGAGTCCTTTAGTTTGACTTTTTATGATTGGTTTAGGGGTTTGATTCCTGTCACTTTCCTTATATATACAAGTACGAAAATCAAGTCTACCATAATTACAATTAGGAAAATAATGCAATTGATGCAATTTGTCCCAACAACACTTAAGCTTGTTATAGTAAACACTAACTAATTGATTGTACCTTAAGTCCATAATGTCATGTTGAATTTGGAAAATTAATGCCCCATTCCCAATTCCATACTATTCTTTCATTGCCTCCTAAAGTTCATATGCAAATTTAGTATATAAGAAATTCTTTACAAGATCATTACTCATAGATTTAAGTCACCAACACTTCACCATATAATCACACCTATTCCATTTTATTAAATTTGATTAATCATATTTAGGCTTCCTGATCAAACCACCAATGAATTTGATTTTCATTTTAGCTCTTAAGGCTAGATGAGTAGACTTAGTCTAAGACATGTAATTATTTCAACTGAAAGGTAAATTGCCTATTTCTATTGAAAAGTAAATTGCCCGTTTCCATGCCTGGACTATTTGATCTAGACAAGTAAAAAGGATCATTGAGCCCTAATTCATTATGACTACTCATCTTCAATCATAGAGAGAAAGAATAGAGTTTCATACCTTAAACTATTATCAACAATGGTACATAATCATAGAAGTACCTATAAGAAGCTTTGATACTATGACATGATTCCAAACTAACGAGTAATAGAATCCACGGGTAGAGATTACAAAGGAGCAAACCAGGGAGAATGTATTGTATAATCTAATTAATCCTATAGTTAAGGTATGTTGAAGACTATTTTTATTACACAAAATGAACTAATAAACTACAACTGTGACTAACCAATAGAAATATGATAGGAGGATGACATATAACACCCTAAGACCCTATTAGGAATCACAACCTATTACGTATCTTTTCCTTACTAGATAGAAACACGCTAAGGCGTTATAACTATCTCTAGGTAATCATCAAAACCTATTATTGCATCATTATCTAAGTCTCATCTCCAAATTAAACAAATGAGTGGGAATAACCATCCACTTAACATCCTCAATAACCTAAAAGCAAGTCAAGTAACAATATAATAAGGGATCCAAACTTACTCCCTATCATAAGGACAAAACATAAATGTCTCCATGGAGCATAGCATGCCTCTAAAGTAAGAATAAATAAACTAGAACCCCAAAGAGTCTATTATGCTCCTACATACTAAACCTTAATAATAACAAAATAAAATCTCAAGGAGCCTTTCTCCCAACATAAGTATATATAACTAAACAAAACATTATAAACAAAACATAAGATAGTCTCCAAGTTAATATAGCCAAGTCTCCTATCTGTAATAATAATCATCAACATTTGTCTCTAATACTCCATCACAACTCTAATAGTCATAGACATAAAGATAACTAACACCATTCTCCTCTTAGAAGTCATGTATAAGGGGCTCCTCATAGATAACATAGTCATCGGTACCTATGCCTAAAATATAAAGAATAAGCCAAAGCATATTACATAGTTTACAAGTACACATGGATGCCAAACCATACATAGCACATGCATATTATGCAAAATAAATAATCAACTAGTTATTATCTTGTATTTTAGCCAATAACCAGTAAAGGGGCACTTAAGACTTTGACAAATCATGATTTCTTACACATAAAAGTAAATATAATATAAGTCTTTTAATTTACTATACACATATTATGGTGTTGGTCAAGATGAGACCACAATACCCCATGAACTGGGAATCATGATACATCTAAATCTAGTTGTATCGTCATAACGTATAAGTTTACTAGGAAAACCTCATATGAAGATCCTTCTATAAACGAAGATGAGTTAGGAAAGAACAATTAACAAAATAAGGCTTTTAAGTTGAATATGAATTAATCCAATTTGTCTCGTTCTATGCTAACTCACACAACTAATAAGCATGTGCTATGTATTTGAATTGATGAGTAAAACACACTATTAAGTCCAAATTGTAGCCAAAAGAGTAATCTTGTATACTAGAACCTGGTAACAAGAGTAATAAGCTCATCTTAGTTCGTTTCCTTATTAACTCCATGCCACTGCTCACAAGTGCCGCTACTACTTAAAGGTGTCACCACAACTCTCTTTTATTCCTTCTTCTTAACTCTTTTAGTCTTAATCTAAGTAACTCTTAAAAAGCCTTTAACATTCCTAGCTCCCATCATTAGCTACTTCAATTCAATTCATTCATCCCAGATAACTCCATCTTGTTTGTAAAAATTATCTCCATAAACTCCTATTCTAATCTAGGTTTTGAAGAACAATTACAATTGGGTAAGGGGTAAAGATCATATCTTAACTTAGGAGATGAATAATTAAAACATTTGGAATGAAGTTTTGAAACTTTAAGAAATGAAGTTTCAAATTAGAGTTTGATTCTTTGTAAAATATGTTCTGAATAAGTTATAATACGTAAGATTGGTTAAAAATGGTTATAGAGTATAAAATATGCTTTAAGAAATAAGTTAGGATAGAAGGAAATTTATTTAAGAAAAAGGAATAGATGAAAACTTAGTTCAGCTGTCTAGGGTGAATCAGCAGCATGGTTTAAGGGGAACCAATTTGTTGGTCCTTATGAGCCTTTTGTGGTAAAAAACACACAAGGTACAACCAACCCTATGATTCTACTAGAACCAATCCTACAATTCAAACCAAAACAGCAACAAAGTTTCAAATTCACTTCCTAAACTAGCTTAAATCCAATTTTTTTCTTAAATCTCACTTCAAATACATGTAAAGTACTCATTAACCCATCAGTATAACACATTTTTTACACCATCTATCAAACATCAACTTGAAAACCCAATTCTATCAACAAACTTTAAGAAACCAACCCTAATTTAAATAATAAGAGAAAGGATGAATAGCACTTACTTGAAATGTAAGAACACATGCTAGAAATTCAAAAGTAAGCTAAATCCAAAAGATTAAACTAAAAACTCAAGCATAAGTATTCGGGTTTCAAGATATTAACTAAGAAAACCTATTAAAATGGATGATGTTTAATGAAATAAGTTAAGAAATGAAGTCTAGAGACTTAGTCTTACCTCAAAATTGATTTTGCATAAATTTTCCTTAAGAGAATAGAGGTTTGAGTGCCCTGTACAACTAAAGTTTGGAGAGGGTTTAAAAAAAATAATAAAAACGAAGGAGAAGAATAGTTAAGGAGGCTAAAGATGGCCTAAGGTTTGTGAAAAGACTTGAAGTAGTTGGGTTAGAGTAAAGAGAGGGTTTAAATCAAATGGAAGTATTTACAAAAATGACACTCATTTTAGAAACATTGTCTTCTCAATTTTCTTGGGTTTTATATGATAGGTGTAATAGCTAGATATTTACACATGTAAATATAAATAAATAGCATATACAACATATCTCTTGAAGAGAGGAAAAAAAGTAGAAGAAAGATTGTTATTGTCACGTGAAAGTTTAAAAACAAACCCATAATTATATTTTGCCATTGTTTCTTTTCATTTTCTCTCTTCTTCTTCCTTTAGTACTCTTAAATTGATATTCTAGGTTTCACTATTTTCACTTTTTAGGTATTGATTTCCCATTTTCATTTCAAAAATTTCAATCTTGATTTCATTACATATTTCAATACAATGTATTTTTATACCATTAAGGAAAAAAATTTGGATTTTTGGTAAAAAAAAATAAAAAGGCAAGTGTCAATTTTTAACAGGTAAAATTTACAATATGGTTACTTAGAAATAACAGAAAGAAAAGAGAATAACTATTTGTAAAGCATTTTATATTATCTTGTTTGCTTACAAATTGTTTTGGGAATTTTTATTCTCATACCCCAATTGCTTTTCTATTTTCTTTTTATAAGGAATAGTTAATACCTTTTGAAAGATGAAATAATTTATATCATTTTCATAAGGAATAAAAATTTTAATTGATGGACAATTATATCCTCAATTAAAAAGAAAAGTAAATAACTTTTAGTCATTTTCTAAAAGACTAAATAGGATATATTGATATTTTTTTTTTGTTATATTTCTAATTTAATGCTGTAATTAACCAAGTTGAAATAAATACTGGAATAATTATTCTTTACTATAGGAAATTATATTAAGTAAACATTAGTATTTAAATTTCTAATATATTCTTGGTAATAGTTATTCCTAAGATCATTCCTCATATATTCCAATCCAAAAAGTAAAGGGGCTATTAGATTACAAGCATTTATCTTCTTTTTATAAGTAATGGAAGTATTGGAAAATGAAATGCCTGTTTCTTTGGAAACTTATTTATTTTCGATTTGTTTTTTTCGTTTAGTTTTATTGGATTATTTAAAAGATTATGTTATGAAACTCTTGACTAATATATTAAATGAGAAAATTTATGATTTTACCTTTCCATAAGTATGACATACTATCTCTAAACACTCCAAGAATCACCTTCAATACGTGAGATCAATATACACCAACTCCTTAGCTTATATTTGAGTTAAATGAGTAAAACAAAGCTCGATAAAAATAATATAGTACATGATAACACAATAGAACTAAGGAAACAACTCAAAATGTTGCACCATATAGCATATGTTATGCAATGCAGATGTTACAGCTATGCTCACTTGCCCCTTAAGCTCTCATAATCATTATCTTTCTTTTGATACATACTAATCTTCGAGACACTAAACTAGGATATTTTTCAAGTAGTAATTTACCGTTGCATTCCACCACCACAAAGACTTATTAAAGTGTTTCCAACACTAAAGTATACTTTAGTGTGATCATCATGAAGGAATGCTTTATGGTTTCATAACACTAAGTCATGCACATGCATTTTTACCATAAGATACATTTATCTCCATCAACTTAGAATATCAAAACGAAACCATATTCATCTAAAGCCTATAGCATACTCTTTGACTCAAACATCTATCGCTCAATTGAATGCATATGCAATAGATGATAACAAGACAAAGTAAAACTATAGTATATGAACTTATAGCATCCAGTGATATATATTTCAAAATATTCATATCACATTACTATTTAAAGAAACGGTATGATAACAGCAACATAGCCAAACTACAAAACATCCAAAACATGTAGGATACACATTATATAATATGCATATTACATCATAATCTTAGGGACCAATATAATAATATCATCAATCTAAATTGAATATTTAACAATTAAGCAACCAATTATCTTACCATGATATTCACTTAAGTGAATTTGTGATGATACAAATGCAAATGAGTGGCCTACATTATTTCTACCACTATATAACATAATTTCAAGTAAGGATATTTATATGGACAAGTTAACTCTTTCAACCAATACTTACAAATCTTGTTCATATGTACATATTGTATTACTACATTTCTCGAGTTAAAATAAGTAGTCAATCCATGCAATATTAGCTCATTGTTTAGTATTTTTACTTTATACCTTTAAGTTTCGATAGTCATATTTATCTCATTTCTCACTTATTTCTAATAAACTTAATAATTATTGTAGTCATCACCATAAACTAATAAAATATACTAAGATTCCAAATAAATTGGCTTTACCAAATTATTCCCTTTACATCATTGCTTTACGGATTATTATCAACTATGTACACTTAATTTTTAATTAAACACCTTAATCAATCATATTCTTAAGGAAAGGATTTACATTTGTTAATCCAATTCAAGATCATCTTGTAGATTGCATAACATCAATAAAAATATGAAATTTACATGAATTTAAGAGATAAATCATATTTTCTATAGTATTACTGGACAATAGTATAAAGTATTAGATGAGAGGTCATAGTGACTAGGTTGTATTATATATTTTATTCTTATTTTTCTATTAGACTTGCTAATAAAATTTACATGCCATATGTTAAAAAAAGTTTGACGTAATCTCAACTATTAAAAGTTCACACTATGGTAGCATTTGGGCAAGTACTTTGTTTAACGTATATCATCCTATAATCATTATACTTTCACAGTCAATAATTCAAGAGTATATATAGTTTATTGTCATTAATTTTTAAACAAATTTATCATTAAATTGTATGCCTATATTAATATAAAGTAAATACTAATAATAAAAACAAATACACATTATCTTAAAAAGGTATCTAGATAAATTAGTATTTTTGACTTCATATTAAAATATGATAAACTTTCTTAAAAATTTTTATGCATGATCACTATTAATAGTATAATTTGCTAATCCAATATGTTGAAATAATCTCAAAAAACCACCGCACCCTTCAACTTTTAGAATATAAATTTAGATTAAATAAATTAAAAAAAAATTGGAAAGAAGATACGAATAAATTCTATCCCAAAAAGATGAATAAGTAAGTTAACATATATGACTACTATGAGAAATGTGAAATTTAAAGTTGATAACATGCTTATCAAGTCATTAATGGTTTAATTAACTACCTCCACTATTGAAACAATATGAATAAAGTCAACACATTATTTATTATCTAGAAAAATTAAGAAATTAGGATAAATCTTGCAAAGCTTACCATCAAAAGAATGTACCATAGAAATTATAAAGAGTAATTAAACATCCCTAATTCATTAGGCAAATTTTAGAAAATGGAGAATAAAAAATTTGCACTTTGAAGTCATTTGGTAGTCTCCTAAAATTTTATTTCATGATTTCATAATAAATAAAATTAGAAGTTATATCATTAGCATAAGTTTTCAGATTAAGATTTATCATAAACATGCATAAACAATGTAATAATTTATGAAAAGATCTCACTTACCTTAATCTTTGAGAATTATTGAGTTTGGTTTTATAGTTTTTCTTTTCCTTTTATTTGAGATCCTTCATCAGCATGACCATAAACTTATTCAAGTGCCAATCTTGTAAAGCTTAGACAATCATAAGTTGAAAGAAGTGAATTTAGGATGATCAAGAAGAATGATCGTGGGAAGTATTATGATTTTAGCGACATCATATATCCCAACGTAAGTTTTTTTTTTTTTTCAATATTTATAATTTTTCTATATTTTAATATTATTCATTAATTAATTGGTTTTATTTTATATGATTTTAGGCTAATTAATACTTGATATTGGTTCCTTAAAATTTGTCCTAAAGTGCTTTCTATGGTATTTCAGAGAAATTAGCCTAAAAACATGAGATTTGAGATTTGTAATCCAATTTCTTCGCATTGAATAGATGACAACAAAATGTAATATCAAGGAATTAGATAGACGCAAAATTTTGGTACAGGTAGGTATGGATTTGTGGATCATCATGTAATCATGTTAAAGAAGGCATTAGCTCAAAATCAAAATTTACAAAAGATGTGAGTGGATGATATTGGTGAGAAGGTTTTAAGACCAATTAAGTTAAGTTTGACTATAAGTGTTTTAGTCCAAAATATAAAATTTATCTCTCTAACCTTTTATATTTTGAAACTTAAAACTCTAATTTATTTCAATTCATAGACTCAAAATGTTAAGATGGACAAGCAAAAGTAAATATGTGGAAAAGATAGAATAATAAAGGAAATAAATTTTTATAATCTTGTTTGGATTGAAGGGGAAAAATTGGAAATATTTATTTTTCTCATATCTAATTAAGATGAAAGAAAGGAAAAAAAAAAAAAGAAGAAGAGAGAAATAATGGTTTAAACTAACTATTCTCTTTGTTTTCCTTTGGTAATGCTTTCAATATTTTTCTTATTTGATTTATCTTATTTCCTTCTTTTACTAAAATAATTAAAGACTATTTCCTTCCATTTTGTTGAGAGTCATCCTTCTAAACATAGATTCATTTGATAAATAAGTTCCTTTAATGATGATAGTTAACATAGAAGGTTAGTATGTATACTTATAGGCATTTTAGGGCAATAGTCAATAATCTAGCTATTTGAGTATCATAACTTAACTAGCTATTAGACTTTATAATAATTAACAACAGTCAATAAATGAACATTTATCCTCATCATCTACATAAGCTAGTAAACTAAGATTTACTATAAATATACAAAACTAATGAATTATCAAGTATAATTAAAGCACCATATTCAACTTATCTTTACACATTCTACAATTGACGTGCCATCTCAAGATGGATGACCATGAAGCATATCGATGAGATAGAGGACTCATGTGATTTATTTACAAGATTATTTTTACCTAATAAACATCTCTGTAGAAGAAATTAGGCTACTTGTCAAGTTTGCAAGCATGCATTCCAAGCTTATTGAAGGCTTAACTAAACAACTATTTCTTTTATTCAATTTTAGGAAAGAAAACTAATTATCATAATGTGTTATTGATGACAATTCTATATTCACCTCAAATCCTTAATGACATTGCTACTTGATGGTGAATATTTTCTTCTTTATTGATCATATATTACAATTATTCATAAGATTAAATCATATCCATTTCATCCAATTAACTTTTCACTATATTAGTTTATGACCCCTTATCTACAATGAATTGTATTTTGATAATTATGGACTTATCGGATCATTTTAGATAATCCATTTATCCAACCAAGTTATCATGTTAAGAATGTTATGCAACAAGTTCTCTAGAATTGTAGCATCACAAACTTGGAATGTTACAGCCTGCCATGTATCTCTAGTCTCTACTGATACATCAAGCATCTAGGAATGTACAACCTATCTAAGATCTATGAAATAATTGCATAAAATCTGCCAACTCACAATTCAATAACCTCAAATCTGAATAAGAGTAGTATGTCAACCAGTCAATCTCCACATGCAACAATAGTAAATGAAACCAACTGTCATAATTGAATGAACCTAATGACAATATAACTCTAAGACAAACAACCTAGAGCCTCTTGGCTCTAATAAGTGATAACCTGGAAAATATCAACTATACGAGTCATAGGCGACCTAACACAACACATGTCAAGATATATATAAATACAGTGGAAATAAGCATAAGTCCTTAGAATTCACTCTTAGAACTAATCTACGAAGTCCTTACTCCATCATAATATTAACAATAATCTCTTTCCTCATCATAATATAAGTAATCATAACTAGCATCCTCTATATAAACCTCATCACATACCTCATAACTTGAACCTACAATTGAAAAACAACAACCCTCGTAGTGTGAGCTAACGCCTAATGTAGTGCCATACTTGTACGCGAGTACATAAGTAACTAGTTAAGCATACACACAAGTAACAATCATAAATGCAGTAAACAACCATTTTAATCTTGTCATTTAAGTCCACAAGTAACTAGTCTTAGTGCCTTGAGACTTGGAGTTACTCATGACCCCTACATACACAATATATAAATATTACATAAGTATTGGTATTAGATCCTTCCCAAACACTCGAGTGTCTGATAATCATCCTATATTTACCTAAGCCCTTTTGGTGTGGGACTCCACAGGGGACAACGTTGTGTAAGGATCACCAAGTGTCTCACTAACACTACTGCACCTAACTAATAGGTGGTCGAAGCTAAGCATAAGTAGTAATCAATTAAGTGTAAGCTCAATTAATGTGAGGTTTATATACACTAACCTAACAAACACAACTATCAACCAAATATCTCGTACTTGACATGGATAGCTCATTAAAAGCCATCTCAATTCTTTACAATCTGTTAAAGGGAACACATAATAAGGCTCTATGTGACATTCAAAACTTACAAGAAAACTCTCTTAACTCCTCGACTTTGGTTAGGCTACTTACTCTACCAACCACAAGAAACTTAAAGGAGGACTTTTACAAAAGGGTTTGATTTCTTTAGGAAATATGGTTGAAATTAAGTTATGATATTTAAGATGCTTAAAAGTAGGTTTGGGGCAGAAAATAGGCTTTAGAGATTAGGTTTAAGTGCAAGGAAATTGAGTTAAAAAAAATGAATGAAAGAAGAAAATGAAGAGAAATTCGACGAGCCTACTAAGTAAGACTAACCATACGGTTCACTTAGGACTAGTCGAACGGTTTACATTAACATTTTGTGGTCAAGATAACTAGTTAGCTGGTTCAAATAGATTCTACAATTTTGCATAATTTATCTCACAAAACTTTCACTCTTCCTTCCAGCACTATGACAAACTTCAATCCATCAACTTAACCCAACTTTTCATCATCAAAATCCCCTTTTTTTAAAGTCTAACTACATTAATCTTCCACCAACAATCTATAAAACACACTCCAACTCACTCCAAAAATACATTCAATCACTACAACCTTTAATAAGAATGAATCTTAAGATAAATTAGGGGTTTAGTAGCAACTTACTTATTGTTCTTGGTATGAGAGCACTCTAACCTACAAATTCCACTCCCTAACTTTTGTAAAAAAGAATTTTCTTAAGTTTTTCTCACCAATGCTAGAGAAAAATGAATTTTCCATGAAGTTTATGTTGTAACTTACCCATGTTTGCTATTTTCTTGTGAAATCTTAGGTTTTGCTTCACTCAAAACTTGCAAAACTCGTCAAATTTGAACCCTAGAGAGACTCTTGGTAGGTTTCTTTGGAGTTTTCTAATTTTGCAAGGGAAATAATGTAAGGAAGGATGAGGGATAGGGGGAAAACAAAAAAACGTAGTAGGTAATGAAGGGGTTTAAAATTTCCTTTGGACTACTTTACCCTTGCAGCTTAAGGTTAATTGCATGTCATACAGAAGCCTATTATTTATAACTCCTTTATATTCTTTAAACCCTATTTATTTATTTTTAAATTCAGGTTTGACAAGAATGGAAAGAAATATCAATGTAATTTGATCCCTAAACTTTTTAGTTGGTCTAAAAAATTATACGTGATCACTCATATTACCTAGATATTTTCAAGGGGACTGCAAAAAATCACCTTAAACTTATCTCTAGGAGTGAATTCACCCCTTCAAGTTTAAAAGTTGTTTTTCTACCCCTTAAACTTCCAAAAAATTGGCACCATCAAGGACAATAATGGTTTCCATCCAAAAACAAGCATGTAAGTGGCACATGATTGCAAAATGGATTTAAAATCAACAACAAATCAAGTCTAGATTGGCTTAATTCATGATGCTAGGTATAGATTAAATGAAGCATATGAAACGATGCTTAAAGGCTACGACTACCTTTCTTTGTGTGATATTCTTGATTTATGTTACACCTTAGGAACTTTTTTAGTATATGTTTATTTGATTTTCTTAGGAATAATTTGAGGTGTCAATGTGTAATGAGAAAATGGAGGTAATAATGACTTAGCCAAAACTCCTCCCACTAAGGTATTGTTCGCTTTGGCATTACATGCGATACGATTTTGTCAGTGTAGTAACTTTCTAAAAAGTTACCCATCCTAAGATTGCTCCATCCCGAGTACACTTAACTTTAGAGTTTTGATGTGCTCCGAGCCACTATACCAAAAAGTACCTCAATGATTTAGAGTTCAATCACCTTGTACGTAAGAGGTATTACAATCCACCCTTCTTATAAAACTAACGTTTTCATCAATTTCGTTACATAGGTTTAGGACCACTACCAAACATAGACTATGCCTTTTCGGTTAGTGGAGCGCTTTGATACCACTTGTAACGACTTGACTAGAACTCCTCTCATTAAGATATTGTTCGCTTTGGCATCAAACGTCATGAGATTTTATCTCTTAGTACAATAGCTTCCTAGGAGGTCACCTATTATAGGATTGCTCCAACTCAAGGAGTTTTGTCGTACTCCAAGCTACTACACCAAAAGGTATCTCAATTGTTTAAAGTTTAGTGACCTCACTTGTAAGAGATATTACAAAGGTTGTAGGAATATGACCATTATTACTTATTGAAAGGAAGTTGGATAGAGGGGAATTATTTAATTACTTCTTTCTCTTTTATTGCACTTGATTTGATGTGTAATGTTTTCCATATTTGTTTGTAATTGTGTTAATTAAAATCTTATAATTTTAGGTTTAGAGAAGACCTATGACCTTAGTCTTTGACCAACTATTGAGGACTGAAAATGGTGGTACATTCCAAATAAATATAGAACTTGGAAAATATGATTTGTGAAGTGATGAAATAAAGTGGTTGTAAGCAACATGAGTTACAAGTACTATTACGTAAAATAATCATAGTTGCTTGAAATCGGTAAATTTAAGGTTCTTGAAAATATTCTTGGAATCGAATAAATTTTAAATATGAGGTCCAAAATGTTAAAAGAAATACTTTGATGAAGTTAATTGTGTAAAATTAAGTTAGCAAAATATTAAATTTAGTAAAAACATATTTTTATTTGTAGTGAAAAATTAGTGTCATATATGTGAAACATGACATCAGATTATAGCAATGCCCTAAAAATAAATTTTTCTAACTTATAAAAATAATTATTTGAAATTAATTGTGAGTAAAACAGCTAGTACAAGCATCTCACATATAAGTGTATACTCGAAATTAGAAAAATAACTATATATTATACAATATACCTAAATGATGTTGTTATGATCTCAAAATTTATGTACAAACATTTCAATATGTCTACTTTGATTCCATGAAAAGAGCTTTTGGAAATTCAAACAATCAATTTTGAGGTTATTCCTAACTAGCACGCATGTGGTTGAAATTTCCTAAAATGGGTGTTTGATTTAGTAATCGGGTCTTCAAGTGCTGGTTTATTGTTGCATTTGGGGTTTAAAGTGTTGAATCAGAGTGTTGGAGTAAGGAAATAGGAGTGTAGATGTTAGAGTTATGCGATTTGAGGATTCAAAGTATGTTTTAGGTAGGTCAGAAGGTTCGATAGAATGTATCATAGAAGGATATGAGAAATAATCTATGAGCAGAATGCGTATCAGAAACTGATGGGGTGGATTGAATTTTGGATATATATAAGTGTTTTTACTATAACTTTTTATGTCCTTTAGGCATGGTTAAAGAAATAGTTAACCTAATTGATATATTATAACAAATTGGACATTTAATAAGTGTTTTACCTAAGTTTATATATGAGAATCAAAATAATGTGTTAAGGAAAGGAGATATAGTAATATCTATGTAATGTTGAAGTATTCAGAAAATGTATCAAAAAGTTTGTTAGAAGGGCCTTATGTATAGGGAGTGGTTAGAAACTGGGTCAAAAATTAAGTTTGAATGTATTCGTGACCAAAGTTATCCAAAAAAGAATAATACTAAGACCTAGACCCCTAAGTGTAAGCAAGTAAGTAACTTTTCCTATACTTGATATATATTAACTAAGGTATTGTATGCATTTTTTTAGGGGATATGTGCATGGAAAAGTCTTGAGGACAAGAATGAGACTTGGGGAATTTACTAAGTGGCCTAGGTAAATGGATTACTTATGTTCTAGAGTAGATTTTATCTACTCTTAACTTATCTAACTGCAATGAATGTGATTGATCTTGCATGTATTGTGATATATTGTCTCATGAGTTGCTAGGACGATTATTGATTTGTTAGGTATACATATTGTTGGTTATTCATGATTCATGTATGCAATATATGATGTTACTAGGCTGATGTTTGATCTTATGATGCTCAGCTTTATATTAACTTAACAAATAGTCTAGGTACTAACCTTACCTCCGAAGGTATTCACTTAAGTAAACCCTGTACCGAAGCATTAGAAATGAAAATGTAATTGAGATTAAGTGAAAACTAGGCTAATGAATAAAGCTTACGTAGTATTTGCTTGGAAATTACTTGGTGTGATAGATGCATTCATGGCATGGTAAGAATAAGACCTATGGGACAAGTTTTCTAAAGTTGGTTTTATAAAGTAGACAGCTTAGTTTATATAAAATGGTTTTTGAGTATATACATTTACATTTTGATTAGGCTACTAGGTTAAGCAACCCTTGGTTGCATAGCTAGGTTCATGGACTTTGGTTTATGTCCAGATGCTTAGATTGAAGTTGACCAACTAGATGAGTTGCTAAGATTCGGGCTAAGATATCAGTACCAATGCATAACACGAGCATTTACATGGTAAGCATTTGCATTGCTTAGTTATACTGTTAAGCTTTGTGATGATAATGATAACCTCCTTACTAAATGTGTTGTGAAATTATTCATATTTATGCTTGTTTGTCTACTTTCACTTAGCTTATAGTAACCTAATAAGATAAGTCTTTCTTATCCTTAGGTTTTGAAGGAAATTAGCTCGAATCTCACATCATAGTAGTAAGCAGATTTTAGTGTAGATAATTACTACCTTTGAAGTAAACTATGAATCAAAAAGTAAATCAAAACGTTGGTTAGAAAGTTTGCTGAAGAGAAGCCTTAAGTAGCCGAAGTGGGTCAAAAACTGGATTCAAGCACTAAGAAAAAGCTCTATAAGGAGACTATCAAATTATTTTATGAGGGCCTCAATAGGAGATTAGTGAAGTGATGAGTAGATCTTCTTATGAATCTATACATTATAAAGATATTTTAATGAGAACTATATATTACATAAAAATTTATAATTGTGATACTTTAAGTATGATCAACCATGAAAAGATTTTCGCTATTGTTGTTATATCAAATGAGAAGTGTTTTGAAAACAGGAGTTTCATATTGTTATATGATAGGTGTAGTACAAATTTTGTCTTATCCTTAACTTAAGATTAGCAATAATGAACAGTCTTTAGATACCAAAAGTTGAGAAAAAATTTTTAGACAGACACCTAGAAAGCAGGGCGTTATAGAAAAGCTGTGATATCATTAACACTTTTTTATCTATCTATGTAGGAAGCTTTTCCTATTTAGTCTTGATCATGATACTTTATTGCAATAATCCTCTATTTATAAAAATATTTGTTCGGATTTGTGTACTTATGTAAGGTAGAACAATGGGTAATCTGTTTTACTTCAACTAGGCATCTTAGTAAATAAAAACTCAATAGTGCGGACATTATTTCTTATGTATACAAGATCTAATTTTTGCTAAGTGCTTTTGCTATCATGAAAATAAATATTCTAGTACTTCTTTGTTTTACCTTATCTTAGTGGTTCTCGAACATGTCTCTAAATTATAAAAGCAATTTTTTGAGACATTTTACGAATTTTACACAAGTAGATCTAATTTTTTTTTTTAAAAAAAAAATCCTAGACCCATTTTGCAGTCATTTGCCACACATATGCTTGTTTTTGGATGGAAACCATCCTTGACAATGCCAATTTTTGGAAATTTAGGGGGTGAAAAAACAAACTTTCAAATTTGAGGGGGATGAATCTACACCTTAATAAAAGTTTTATGAAGGAGGAAGACATTTATAACCATATTAATACATGTGAAAGACTATTTGTAAACATTGTATGAACCTTTGCAATTACACCTTTACTTTTCTAAACATTTGAGGTTTAGTGTAAGCAAGTGCACCTATTAGTTTATAACATAACGGATTAAGTCTAAGTATCGATCCTTTAGAGACTTTGACTACTAGTAGTTATTAGGTCTTTATTATCTAACCGGCAATTTAAATTTCAAAAAACTTAAAGAAATAAATCTAATTTACTACTAAAAATAATTTAAAGATTAACTAACACGTAATTCAAAAATTAACAAGAAAACAATTCAATTGGAAATTAATTCAAAATTAAATATTGTACCTAAATCTTGTTTCCTCTAAATCTAACATATGATTTTCCTAAAGATCATCTAATTTATTCTTTAATCTTTTTTAATTGGAAGAATTCTCTATTAAAATTAGTTACTTTCTCAAGCCAATTAACCCTAACTCTAAAATTACCTATTAGAATATTTTCTTAATAGCATGACTTAAGATTGCATTATCGAATAATTAACTCTCTACGCTTTAATTTGAAATTCTGGAAAAATCTTGCAAATTATCTCTAATCTTGCAATAATTCTCATCAACTATGCTTGATCTAATTTTATAAGAAATCTCTCAATTCTCTTATAAGATATCAAACTTTAGATTATTACCCATGGAAATAATAAACTAAATCATGAAGCAAACATAGTTGAACTAAGAAAATAATAAAAAAAAAACTAAATTAATCAAATACTAATCATGTTACATGAATAGATCTAAGTTTCAGAAGACCGACATACTAAGGTTCTACTCTTTATATATTGCAAAATAAGAATCTAAAAACAAAGTATAGAAAAGAGTAGAAAAAAGCATCATGAAATCTAAATAAAAATTAAATCTTTAAATTTTCTCTTCTCCTTGCTTTATTGATTGTTCTTGGCTTTAAAAACTCTCTAAAAGTTGTGCCAAAAAGTTCTCCTAAATAAACCCTAATAAGGCTTTATATACAAAGAGTTAAAAAAAAAAAAAAATAGGTCGATTGAAGAAGACATGACTGAGAACACAACTGTGTCTTTTGGTTATGTACTTAATTATACTTCACATTTGTCTCTTTTTTTAAAAAACAAAAAACTAGAAATGATACGACCAATGACATGGTCATGTCTTTTGGTCGTGTCCTATGCTATAATAGTTGAAAAACAACTCCAATTTTGTTTCTAAACAACTTGGTTGTATTATTTGGTTATGTTGATCTTCAGAACTTCATAACTTGCTCATTTTAACTCTGATTTAAGTGAAATTTATTTATACTTTCTTGTTTTTTCATGTAGATCGTTTTAAAATCTAGAAAACAAAATTTTACTTAATTAAGTATTATTATCTAAAAATAAACTCGAATATCAAGGAAAAATAATAAAAAATCACTAAATAAAATATGTGCAATTAGGAATTTATCAAGGTCATAATATTAGAAGAAAATGACAATGAATATAATATAAAGTTCTATTAAGGCTTTGCTTTTTTGGATATTGGAGGGTCAAAACACTAAAATTTACTTTGTGGAATAGGATATAGAAGGAATAGAAAAGTTATGTCTTAAAACTATTACTTAGAATATGCTAAAAATTTTTACTCAAATGTTTACTTTATGTAAATTTGTATTTGTATGGAATACTTACTCTTGTATTTACTTCACTACATTAGTTATGGTATTAAGTCGGGAATATAACAAATGATGTAACATTACTTCTATTTGGTCATTTTGGAAAATAAGTAAAAGTTATTTAAATTTTCATATATATTAAATCTATATAATCCATATATTGCATACATGCACATACATAATCAATATGTCATATACATACAATCTATATATTATGCGTATATGTATATATATATACATATATGACATAAAAACATATAAAATTGCCTACATTTATAAAATGTTATATATATGATGTAACATAAGTGAAAGCATATTTGTTTTTAGGTGGGTAATTTTGTTAATTTAAGATTTTATTGAGAGTTCTATTATCTCCCTAATTCCACTTTTGTAAAGTGACAAGTATTTGCTATAGAAAGGGAAAAGAAAAGTTGTTGGGAATTCAAATTCTCTATCCAATTTTTAGGTATGTATTTTATTCCCTTTCTATTACCTCTAAGCAAACCATTTTTCTTTAAAGATAAGCAATGGAGATATCGAATGCTTTTCCTATGTTAGCTCATGGAATTTCGCATTTTGGGCCTCTTTCAATTGCCTTTTTTCTATTTGTCTCTTATCTTTATTTTGTTAAAATTTGATATTTTCAAAATTATGTGATTTCTTTCTATTTTAAGCACGGTATTTAGATAAATTAGGCCATCTTCTACTAAAACTAGTTAAAAATATTTTTTAAATAAAAATTATTATTGAAACAATATGAGAAGGACCATTTCCATATTTTTTTATTGAGATATTTTTATTTTAATTTTAAGGAATAATAGAAAAATAGAGTAAAAATGTTGTTTCTTATTATATTATGTTATTATAATTATAATTCTTTATTGTTAATATTTATGAAAACAAAAGAAAAAGAAAAAAATTTTTGAAGAAAAAAATGAAACTAGAGATTATTATTTAATAGATTTTTACTCGTGAATGATAGAGATAGTTTTCTCAATTTGCCTATTTGTACTTATCATAATTAAGGAGAAAATGGTCATTAAAAAATAAGATATTAGAAGCAAAAGTTTTCACACTTTTAAGGGAACACGGCTAATAGATATAAATTTATTCATTTGACAAGAAAATTTTTATTTGGTTTTTATTTAAACGAAAATGAAATAAAGGATAATTGATTATAGCTTTAGGATTTGTTAGGTATTTTATTCCATATATAAGTGTAAACAAATAGCCATTTATATAGAGTACCTAGTTATATACCTCTCGATTGAGTAGGTTTTAGATATGTATCAAGATTTACGGTATAAGTTTTTGGTAGTAATTTCCTATAACCAACTTCCATATAACAAGGTGCAAGTATGATGTTTTTATACTTTATATCTACACTGAAACCTGTATTCTAAAGTATACAACGTATAAGTTCTAAAGTACCATGTATTTATCTTATAAAAATTATGAAATAATTTTAAAAAATGAAAAATAATGCTATATAATTTTGATCAAGATATATTTTACTAAAAACAACAAAAAAAGGGCTCAACCCAATAGATAAATTCTTAAACCTAAGGCTACCTCTCTTTTGTATCTCTAAAGTCTTAATACACCTTTCTCTTCCCTCCATATGTTTTATTTTCTTTTTAATTATTCTTTTCCATTTGCAAAATGGTAAAACTTATTCTAGTAATATCATAAAAATAAATGAAGATAATTTGCAAATTCTTAGTTAAAATTATTAATTAGGTGTGAAAAGAAATATTTTGATGTAGAAAAAAGAATGTAACTCAAATTTGTTACTAGAAAACGTGTAAAGATGAAATTTATAAAAAGATAAAGAAAATTTTGTAATTTTCATGGGGTTTCCTTTACTTTGTAAATTCTATGAGGCATTAATTTTGAGATTTTATATAGGGTATGAATAGGACCTTATACCTTACCTTTATCTCATAAAATGGGTATATATTTATCTAAATGTTCCATCATTTTAATGTCATTTTTTGACAAATATATTACTTGAAAATGGTGTATAAAGGATTAAAAAAAAAAAAAAAAACCTAAAAATACCCCTCGTTTTTTCCTGACAGTAGAAATATTGGTGGTTTTACTTGAAACGGGATAAAACTGTGGTTGATAGGGATAATGCTACTTTGCACGTATTGAATGGAAATGGTAGATAATCGCACTTGATTGTAAAATGTTACAACTAAGAATTTAACTGCATTCACATTTTTTTCCCCTAAAAAGAAAAAAGTTTTGATAGTTTTTCATATACTAAAACTATTTTTTGGCAGGGAACAATTACGCAATTATAAATAGAAAAAACCAACCCTTTCGTGTTTCATATTTTTCCTTTTCTGGGTGGTGTATTCTAAACATTCCTCCTTCAGTCTGCTCCATCATTTCACTGTTGTTGTCACAGACACAGGTGTTACATTTTGTGTGTGTATTTGGTCCATAGGCAAACCTAGGTGCCCATCGAGATTTCCATAATTGGAAAACCCATATTTGTATTTACATTGGAAAACTATATATGCATACATACATACATATATATATACACACACATACACACACAAATGTACATCTTGATTGTTATCTGTGTTGAGTCCTTTAAGCACATATTATAAGAGCATACTTCATATAAGTTCATAGCAATTTGCTTGTCAAAAAGACAATAATAAATAGTAAGACAGAAAGAAAAATGGCTTTTGGGAATGGAAATGAGTGTTTAGGTGATGGAAAAGAAGTCGCATCAAGTTCAAGGAAGGGGAAGAAGCCATTTTATCGCCACACTGACTTTCAATTGGAACAGCTTGAAGCGTAAGGGAAATAAACTAGTTTACAATATTTATAATATATGTGTAGGCATGCTCGTATATATAGAGAATCTCCTAAAAACTTAGATTTTTTACTCTTTGCGACTTTAGACATGGCTTCCACCATTTATATCTTTGAAATATTGTCCTTTTTCTTTCTAATGAATTTACCTTTACTTTTTTTTTTTTAAATATTTTTAATTGATCTAATAAATAAAGTATCATAAGTTGCACTTGTTGGGTAAACAAATATATATATATATCTACATATATATTTTTTGACATTTATTTATTTATTTATTTTTCCACGTATTAAGGTTTTTCAAGGAATGCTCACACCCTACAGCGAAGCAAAGACGCCGTTTAGGCATGGATCTTGGGCTTGACCCAATGAAAATCAAATTTTGGTTCCAAAACAAGGGGAATCAGACAAAGGTTTTTTTTTTTCCCCTGTTTTTGCATTAGACAATTATTAAGAGAGGAGAATATTAAGGAGGGAAAGAAAGAAAAGCTACTAATACAAATCTCAGTTTCTTTTTATTCACAGGTCCAACATGACAGAGTTGATAATTATACTCTTCGAAATGAGAATGAAAAAATGCTATTTGAGAATATCGCTTATAAAGAGACACTTAAGAATATGATTTGCACAACTTGTGGTCGTTATCCTGTCCAAGAAGTTGACACAGAAATATACAAGTTACAGATGGAACACCTCCAGCTACAACAACAGGCTAGTTAATTATTGTTACATTAATGCCATACAATATTTTATTTTGTTTCTTGATATTTCCACATATGTTTAACTAGGTTTTCATGTATCTTGCAGTACAATAGATTGTCTACGCCTCTGACAAAGCAGTTGGGGAAGCCACTTTCCCAAATAGATGGACTATTAAGTACTCATACTGGAACTTTGGTGGATCTTAACGCTAACCCTAGAGTCAACCCTTGGCACCCTATATTATTGGCTCAGCAGATAAAGGAAATGTTAGGAACAACAAAGGACTCCAGGGTGGAAATTGCTGCTGAAGCCCTAAGAGAATTGGTTGTGCTCTTGCAAATGAATGAACCTTTATGGATCAAGTCTAGTTGTGGAACATATATGCTTGATCATGAACATTATGAAAAGATGTTTTCAAGGTTTAGCCACCACAAAGCCCCTAGTGCTCGGATTGAGTCCTCAAAAGATTCAAAGGATGTAAATATAAGTGCAGTTGCTGTGGTCTGCATGTTGCTAAACCCGGTAAGTGGTACATATTATTTCAGGCAAATCGCTAATTTGTATCAAAATGATAAATCAGGTGAAGATAGATTATACAAACTCTCAATATATACTTTTACTTTCGATAACCATTAATCAGATGAAAATAGACTATATAAACTTTCAAAACTATTAATCAGGTGAAACTAGACTATATTAAGTGATGTATTATTTCGGGCAAATTCAATGGTAATTGCACGGTTTCATATTTTTTTGAGAGGTATTTGCATCTTTTGGGTTACTTCAACATTTACCCATTTTACTTTATTACCTTTTTACTTTAACTTCCTAATTACCATTCAATAGTCTCTTTTGCCAATGAATTCTAGTATCAATAAACAAGAACAATAGGCAGCTAATCGATGATGCTATAACTAGGATCAATGGGCTCATAACTTTTGCACAATGGTTAGAAAAGCGGAGACCATTGAAGTGATTGATATCGGGACTTTAGGACAACAGCGTGGTCATTTGCAACTGGTATGTTGTGTATCCCCTTATGTTGCACCTCTTTTCTGTTCTAACATACTTTGATCATGACTATATAACAAAAGGTATATTGTTCAGATGTATGCACAAATGCACATCCTTTCTCCTTTTGTGGAGCCACGAGAATTCTACTTTCTTCGTTATTGCCAGCAAATGGTGCCAGGCCTTTGGATTGTCGCGGACATATCTTATGATTTCAAAAAAGAGAACATTCCCTCTTCCCATTCATGGAGATTTCCTTCCGGATGCATGATTCAAGAGATGCCTAATGGTTTCTCTACAGTAAGTGCATTCATTCTGACATTCTTTTATTATTCAAAGAAAAGATTTTGTTAGGAATTAGATGATAAAAACCATCATATTTATCAATTCGATAGGAGCGTAATGAATGTGTACGAGCCTCAACTTAGGACCTCCTACTCCGAATATCATAAAGGAGTTCTATATCAAGAACTATTTGATATAAAATTTATGCTCATGCATCTTCTATGGTTTTTATATACGTAAAACATCTAAAAGCCTCCTACTTTGATATCATAAAAATTTTATATCAATCGATATAGAAGTTTGAGCCGAGTAGACTTTGTGTGGTTTTATATTTAACATGTGATATTGCTCCACTTATCAAATGGTGGGTGTAGTTAAATGATAATATGATAATTGTCATTGTTGAATTATATTGCTAAAAGAAATAATAATGAAATATACAACCATATTCAATGTACTGCTCCTTTTTCATCCTGAAATGGCATTTTATCTTTATGTTCTATTTGGAACTTCAAGATGTTTCTCATGCATAGCAGGTGACATGGGTTGAACATGTAGAAGTTGATGATAAGACCCAAACTCATAGACTTTACAAGGAAATAGTAGGTACCGGATTTGCCTATGGTGCAGAAAGATGGACCAATGCACTTCAAAGGACGGGCGAAAGACTTAACAGTACGATCTTTCAAAATTTCCCCACTCTCGATCAAGGAGAAGGTACTTCTCGACCAATCAATACCCTTAAAAGAGCGGCGTATTGGTTCAGGAAAAATGCTTTATGAACGATCATTTTGAAGTTGGGTATAGTAACAATTATTGAGTATTACCATTGTAATCTTAATATTTTTTGTTAATTTTTCGCGTTTATAAGTAGCTAGTGGTAAGTGGAAATGATAGCAGATGGATGGCTAGTGATAGTGGTTAATTCTAATTTTCTAAATGAAGAAATCACTTTTGCTATATTCCAACAATATTTTTTAATTGGATTTACCACCGCTAACGCCTGCTAGAATTCGTTCTCACCACTAGCTACCTACAAAAGCCACTAAGTAACCATAATCTTTTTGAGGTTAATATGATATAATTTTAGGATAACGAACATTGGAATATGTTCAAAACTAAAACAATACGAACATCCTGCTTTTAGTGATGGATCCCCCCGAAGCGAAGAGAAACATAATGAAGCTTTCACATAGAATGGTGAAGATCTTCTGCACTACCCTTGCCATGTCAAGTAAATTAGGCTTTCCTCAAGTAACTGATGCGGACACTATCTGTGTCAGAATATCCGTTTCTAGGAACACGGAACTCGACCAACCCAACGACATAATCATCAGTGCTGCTACTTCTTTATGGCTTCCTCTTCCGCTTGATGCTGTCTTTTGTTTTCTTACGGATGAAAACACTCGCAATCAGGTATCACATTAATCAAATTTCCAATTTATATATAATGTTCTAACAATAGTCTAAAGAGGGAAATGAATAATGCATATAACATAATCATCTCTTTTCTGATGTTTTTTAGTGGGATGTACTCTCTAGTGCGAATCCAGTACAACAGGTATCAAATATTGACACTGCAAATCAACCTGGGAACTTCATATCTGTAATAATGGTAAAACGTAAACCCACCTTATTTGTACATCGCATAAATGTCGCTGGAAACTGGCATTTTGTAATATGGTGATGTCAAATTTATTTGCAAGAAATTAATTTTTTTTTTTCTTATAAAATTTGTTGACTTATTTTATTTTATTTTTAATTGGAAAAAGGATTAATTTTACATTTTTCCAATGTTATCTTAGTTATCTCAAGATGCTAGTTAATAGTGCATTTTAGGGCTGAGTGATGTTTGTTATCCATCTCGAAAGACATCCATAGAAGCTGGTGAAATGATTTTTATTTTCCAAATGTAGTGGAAACAATATTAATGACTTTCCATTCTCACTTTTCACGATTTTTAGCTGCCGTTATTATTGATAAGTTACTATATATTACGGTATGCCATATCACTTATGGTTGAAAACGGCTAGTATCTACATCATTATCATTATATTTTTTCAAGATCAAGTAACTTCGATTTTGGTGTTGCAGCCAACAACCTCAAATGAGTCCAACATGTTGGTTCTTCAAGAAAGTTCCATGGACAATCTAAGTGCCATAGTAGTCCGTGCTCTAATCTACATACCATCCTTCTGCAATATCGTAGTGGGTGGAGAGGATACTTGAAGCATACCGCTCCTTCCATCTGGTTTTACAATTGTTGGTGATGCTCATCCATCGTGCACAGGCATTGGTCCTCATCCAGTTGAAGGCTCATTACTTACTGTGGCTATTCAAATACTCGTCAACGGTTCCTCAACATCAGAGCAAGAGAATGTGGAATGATCAATAGCCAGTGCGAATACTATTATCAGTGCAACAACTCAGAGGATAAGGATGGCTCTTAATTGTGGTGGCATGGATTGAGTTTGCATTGGTTATATATGTTGTTAGTCGCTATTGAAAATTTATTCAAAATTTGCTGCACCTAGCTATGAGTTTGCTTAAACATTGATACTTTAGCTTATATAGTTTAATGAGCAACTTTTTATATTGGACTCGATTATATTTGTATAACTTGATCAGCGGAAATTTCTCAGTTGGTTAAATCGGAATGATTGGTTTAGACATATATCTTAGATTGCTTTCTTTCTTTTTTTGTTTGCAGGATATATCATAATAAACTACTAGCTACATAATCAATATTTACACGAACCTAGTTGGGCAAAGAGGAGCAGCTCTAACTTTATAACAATTTTAACCAACCAAGTAAAGGTAACCTAAAAGAATTTTATAGTTGTGTCATCTCAATTTATGTTCTTTTAAATGTAAATCGCTGAATTCATAATTAACTCAATAGTCTAAATATAAAAAATTGTAGATCAAAGATAAGATAGATGCTAAACCAATTCCCTAAAAATTAAGGATGGAGTCGTAGAAAAATTATTATTTTTTGGGTACTAACAATTCATATACAGTTGGCAAACCAAAAAAAAAAAATCATATAGGAGGGAAATTTACTTTTTATGAAAGAAATTAACCATATCTCACTCAAATACCTCCTCTATTGACATTCTATTTGGTAGTTTTAGCTTTTACATATCCCCTTTCTCTTCCTCTCTCTTCATCCATTTACTGTTCAGTAAAAGCAAACCATCCTACGCCCTCTCTCCATTTTATGCTCTATATCAAAAACCCTAGAATCACTTGATTTCAACATAAAAGCAAGTATAATCTTTACAGAAGATTACAAGACTTTGAAGAGAAATCGAGAATATAATAGAGAAATTTAAAACCCTAAAAGCACTTTGTGGTCTAGAGAGAATGGGATTCGAGAGGTGAAAAGGACCGTTGGTGACCCCCCTCTCTTCAAGATCTGTCGCGTCTCTACAACACACCCCCACGATCCTCTCTCTTCACTACTGCTCTCGACGATACACAACATTCATTGCACTTTTGCAGACTGCCCTCAACCCTCTCTCTCTTCACCGCCGATACTCCATAACTAGTAAGTATTCGCTTCTCTGTCATTATTGTTTATAGAGGTAGGGTCTATATTTGGGTTTTCTGGAATTTTTTTTTTTTTTTTTTTTTTTTTGTGGGTGGGGGAACAAATATTGGTTCTGTGCATAATTTTGCTATGTTTTGACTCAAATCCAGATCTTGTGTCGTCTTTTCGGGTTTATCTTAGTTTGGTGTTTATTGAACAGGTTTTGGAGTGTTTTGATATATCCTTTTACATGGAAAGCTCTTTTTTTTTTTTTTTTTTTTGAGTACGAAAATTGCCTAAAACTACAAGTACATCTGAGGATGTCGGGTTTCCATTTCTCTTTTCTCAACCAACAAGGCTGCATTCAAACACTTAGGAATGCGTGGATAGTCGTATATCTATATTTGAAATGAATTTAACAGTTATATTGGCATACTTGCTGCTACATGTGATGCTAAATTCTATATTTTCATGTTATGCCGATTACAGGTGTTTGAAAATCTTTGTTGTTACACACTGTTTTTCATATTTATTTGTAGATTGAACTTGTCCATTCGCATTTCATTGGAAGATATATGAATATTATATGGATAAATAGTTCAATATCCATGAAGAAAGCTTGCTGACCCACATCAAATTCATCAGTCTCGTTTTCTTCAAAGACATATTGAAGAACACAGCACTATATTGAGCTGCCATCAAAGAAGATGAGGAAGACTGTTGTCCCTCTTTATCTTCGTTCACGAAATCTTTTTCCTTTTCTTTTTTCTTGAAGGTGGGTATAATTTACAAGCTTTTTATTGTCCTCCTCCTCCTTTGAGTATTTTAGTGATTGGCCTTTCTGCGTCAGTTTATATATGCATAGTTGATTGACTTGCGATTGTTTGTCTTGTGTATGTTGCCTACTGATGTAGACATTTTAGTTTTTCATGTAAACGGGGTCCCTTATTTGCCCTTTCACCAAAAATGAACAAAATTTTATTTACCCAAAGAAAATGACAAAAGAAAAAAAAAAACAATATCAACAATTGAAATTAAAAAATATTAACATAAAAAATTAGAAAAAATTAATTTCTTAACTATTTTTTTTTTCAAATGTGTAATGATCCTAAAGGAGTATAAATGCCCAATTTCAAAGATACGTGTCTTAAGTGTAGATGGAATATTAGTGTTTAAATGAGCTATTGCTTGGTAGCGAACCTTAAAGGAGTCAAGCAAGAACTTGGTTGAAAGGCTGATTGTTTGACAGGTATATTTTATTCTTATTTTAGGGTATCTGATATATCTCTGTATCATAATGGATATGGTAAAGGAGGGTTCTTAGTGATTTGCTTTTAGTTTTTGCGCATAATGGATCTGTTCATTTCAAGTCAGGTAAATGTGTTAGCAGTTTAAGGTGTTTGTGTCTCTATCATGCTTATACATGGTGTTGAAGTTTCTTCTTTTTAGTCTTGTGTTTTTGTTAGGCCGATCGGTTTGGAGTTTCGTAGTGTGTTCTTCTTGTGGTGCAATTCTGATGCTTGCGTTTTGCTTATCTACAGCCCAGTTATTGAAGCAATAGGTGATAATCTATTGTGTTAAAGCATATCTTTTAATGTTTCTCTTCCTATAAATGAAGTTGACTGCGGTCAATTACATCATTATTGCTTTTCGGTATGGTTTAGTTAACTGAAATTTTCCTTTGAATTATAGGAGGTAAGTAATCGAAATAAGAAGAATTGAGCAGAAGAAAAGACGACTCATTGTTAAAGGGAAAAAAGAGTTCCGCGGTAATCAAGAAAACAAAGGCAAGTATTTGATAATTAAAGATGGTGAATTTGCAGATTACTATTATTTATTAGCTAACGAATCGGATGTTCTCAATAAATGAAGAAATTTTTAATAACATGAGAGTAGTTGATAGTTTGGGTTTTGGATCATAGAGTGTTTAGACCATGATGGCAGATTTAGTGTTAAATTATATGAACTAAAATCGTACACTCGTACTTACTTTAGAGAAAAGCGTTGATGGTGTATCAATAGCAATCACCACATAGATATAGTATAGTTTTAGCAAGAGAAAGAGTTGGCAATGTTAAAGGAAGTAAAATCTTGGCTTTTGAAGAATCCTAGAATGAGAATATATTGGAAAATTTCTCATATAATCTGTGTGAGTAATTGGACTGAATATGACTAAATTAATAGCATCTGTTCATTTATATATATATATATATTTTTTCCGTAGATGCTCATTTTTATATTTAATAACATTTGCTTGACACTTGTTTATAGGAAGAAAAGTTAGCTCATCCACCAACATACGAGCATATATTTATCAATTATTACACAAAGGTAGATGGTACTCCAACAAATGCAGCAGCAGTCAAACTTTTTGTAAGTTCATTAGTTGTTCAAATGTAAATATTGCAATATAATTAGCATTTGCTCATACCTATATTTAATTACATTTGTTATTACACTCTATGTCCGTATACCAGTTGCTTGGCTAGTACCTTGTGTAAATTACTTTTTTTTCCTCAAGTTTAAAAATTGCAATGTAATATTGTTTTACTAATATATTTGTTTTTTATTTGTAGTTTGAGGAATAAGATGATTTCTAAAAGACGGTTGTACAAAAGAAAGAGGAATGGAGATTTTAGCTTTAATGGTTTTTTCTTTTTCTTTTTTTAGTTTAGGATTGAAGAAAAAAAAAACACATTTTTAAATCTTATTGAACTATGGGAAAGCTTTGATATGTGGTTTGAATAGTGATATGAAAGTTGTTTTAATTTTGTTGTACTCTTGTGTGATATTGTCTTCCATTGTTTTAGTTTAAACATAATACTACATGTATAACATGATGATTTCGGGTTTTCATCCAAGTTCTTAAATTACATTCACATTTATATGATTATGATATTCACTATAAAAACAGTTACTATTACTAAGACGATGGATGCGGTGATTATTATTATGAGAATCAATAATATTAAGTATAGTGAAGAGTGTTGGATTGAGACTGATGTTGAATTTTAAATCCTGTTAGTGATTGTTTTATTGGAACTATGTTGTTGATTTTTCCTTTATATGGATGTTAGTTTGAGAGTCGGGAGAGTCATTGATTCTATTATTATCTTTATGGATTGTTTATTGAGGCACTCAAGTACCTTGTATTTGGAGTTTTCAATTATTAATAAAGTGGGTGGATGATAATTAATGTTTTTTGAGACTTTAGTAGTGGATTGTAGAGTCTTAAGGTGTCATTAGAAGTTATGGATACATGGCAGGTTGTGGTGTCTTGAGTTTGAAGCATTACATATACACATATTACTATAGCAATTATATATATATAAACATTTAAGCAATATTTCAATTATTGCATAGTGCATTTAACAAAATACCTTCATAATTATTTTGTGGACATTTGCTTATGTGCACATACATATATAAGTATATAAATAAAATTTCATAATATTCATACCATATGTTGACATAAATATATAAAAGATATGCTAGTGCAATCTTTAATTTATTTTAGCATATTTAGTTAGTGCAATTTATACTATATTTATTGTAAAATAGACATATAGAATATTATATAAGAAACCCATTTAAGGAACTCATTACTAAAATGGAGACATATACAAAAGCAAGTGGTTTTTTTATAGTGCTAGCATGACACTTCACCCTTAATTACCGACAAATGAACATCCTCCTAACAAACAAGCATATGTAGAGCATCTATAAAATTCATTTCTTGTCAAACAAAACATTGACGATTCAAGTTTTGATTAATGGTCTTCCAAAAAACAATTTTGATCCACCATAGATAATTATCATCATGGGACCTTTATTCACAAAGAGAAAGATTTCAAAGAAAGTAGTATATTTTGTGGAATGGAAATGAGAAGAAGAGGAAATTGCATTCGGTAAATTAGGATAAAATTGTTAAGCCAAAAGAAATTGGAGGATTAGGCCTCTTGAATATTGGAACTAAAAATAAAGCTTACTCATTCAAAAGATTATTTTAGGACTTCAAGAAGAAAAGAGTTTGTTAGTTAGACTTAAATTGAAGCTAAGTATGAGAGGAATTTGAATGGAGACCAGGTTGATAAACAACACTCCTTATCTTTTCTAGAAGTTTTTAAGGAAAAAACTTCTAGAAAACAAAGTTATCTATCAAAATTCTTCTTATGTCATTCTTGATAATGGAAGGAGAGCAAATTTCTTATCTGATACTTAGGGCATGTGGTTCAATTAGAAAGCTTATCTGATACTTATGTCATTATGTTAGACTTACTATCTTTTATTGTTGGAAATCTAAATATGAATGGTTCAAGGGAAAAATTGGCTTTAATATTTTAACTCTCCTAACCCAAATTATGGGACAAATTGTTCTTAATCAAAGCAAACCAAGTTAGAGAGTATTGGATGATCATAATCACTATGATCCCTTTCCTGTTGATTTTCATCATGCATTAATGCTATAAGGAAAACAAGATACCGATTGGAATTAAATATAGTATTTAGTCCTACCTCTAAGGTTTAAGTCTTCTTATGGAGGCTCTTTTAACAATCCAAAACCTAGTAATGAAGGGTATCACACTCAATGCCTCTTGCCCTTAACGCCAAGATGGAAGTGAGTCATAAGAAGATGCTTTAAAGGAGTGCCTTAGAATTTAAGAAATAGTTAAATAGAGGAATTTCAATCTTTTCTCGCTTGGATTAAGCCAAATTATACTTTTAGGAAAAGAGATTTACATCAGATTCATCATACTCTCCAATTTACTTTTACTATTATGATTTAAAAGCCTTGGTTGGTTAGGAATAAACAAATTTTTTATCTAGAAGAATCTTTAAGTTGTCTTCTAAAAGAGATTAGATGTTAAACATGTTGAATAGATTCCTTTATCTAGGTCTCCACCTCTCCTTCGCTAGGATAAACTTAACACAAATTGATCAATCTTACATTCAATAAGACAAGCTACTACATGTGGAGTTATTCAAGATTCATCTGGCAAATGGATCTCTAGCTTTGCAAAGAAAATTGGAGCCTTAGACATCTTAACCACCAAGCTTTAGACAATATATTGGAGAGCATCCCTTTGTTTGAATAAAAATTTGTTTGCTGTTAGAATGACTATTGAATCCATAGCTACTAAACTCTTATCATTTCATAATGTAAATCGTAAGATCCAATTACATAATGTTCATGATGCTTGTAGGGGAAAGCTCTCCTAACTTCAATAATGGAAAATTGAAACTATTCTTAGAGAACTAAATTCAATTGTGGATGATGCGCTTATAGGTAGAGTCCATAAAAAATAAGATGATGCATTGTTTTTTGATTTTCCACTAGCCTTTTACTTAAACTTATTAAAGTTTGATGCTGATAATTATGGACTCATGAGGGAGATCAAACTCCCAAAATCATATATAGTTAGTATAGCTGATGAAGGCTATGTTTTGTACACAATAACAATGTAGGCTTTTTATGGCAATCTTACAAGCTTAATGAGGTGAGTAGTCTATGTTTTGTATAGTTAGTACAATTGTGGATGGAACATGGGCCTTCTATGTTTGCTACTGCATTAGGCATTAAGCATGGTAAAAGCCTTTCTTAAGGCAGCTAAAACAATTCTAAAAAACTTCTCAAACTTCTTTATCTATCAAACGATTTAGGTGTAAGTAATCGCCCCAATGACTTATTAGGGCATAGATGTCTACCTAAAGATCATCTATTGGGTCAGAAATAACTACCCTAAAAAACCATTTATTTTCACTTATTTGCTATTAAGGTGCAATTGACTGCCTTAAGAAGTAGTTTGATAGATAAAAGAAAAGCTCATTCTTTGGGTTTATTGGGGTGGTTAAAAATCATAATATAAAACTATAATGGTCTGGTTGTCTCTAAATTATTCAAAATGTGGGTAGGAATTTTCTTGAATATGAAGCTTTTAGAAAATGTATGTAACTCTGATTTGATGATCTCTATCTTAAAAAATTTAAACTTGCCTCCTTTTATATCTTCTTATACAACGTCTCTTTTTTTTTTTTTTAATATTGGATGATTCTTGATAACTTTGAAAAAGTTTTAACTTATCTGTTGATAGGTGTGATTTCTTAAAATATAGAAGCCAAATCACATTCGAAGTTGAATTCAATTTGAACATTGTATTGCTACTCTTTTATTTGAAGAAATCTGTAAGTATTCTTAAATAATTACCCTAGTTTCTTCTCGTGTTTCTTCAATATAATACACGAAAATTGAATCCCTTTTGAAAATAAATATCTCCTAAGATTTAGTAGCAAATCTGATGCTTAATGCTTAATGCATTCAAATTTTTGAATCTTAAAACTTTTGGAATAATCTTGCTACTATCATGTTTGTAAGTATTCTAGCAAATTTGATATAATTGAGTAAATATGCTTTGAAAATATTTGTATAATAACTCCTTTGAATCTAATAAAAATATACATCAACAAAATAAAGTTCATCCTTATCCCAATATATCTTTTAGCATATATACTTATCTTTTCTTGTTTTGAATTCAAATAAGATCTAAATTGAACTCCTTAAGATTCTCCATATATCTTGATAACAATCCTTCAAAAATCTCGTGAAAACTCTTACAAAAATGCTTTTATTAAAATCTACTCACTGTTATGAGATATCATATTCAATTAAGCTTTATCCTTAAAATAAATATTTTAATTCAAACTTATCCTTGTAGATTTAATTAGCCAATTTTATGGAATGTGTTGGATACATTACTTAAATATCTCCAACAAGTGGAGCTGAGCCTTCAAACACTTATAAGCTTAAAATAATTCTCAAAATATTCAACTCTGCAATTCCTGATTTGTACTTGAGGCTTTGAATTTATCTCTGAATTTTGTTTTGATTTTCAAAATCAATACTAAGAAACAATTATTATCTCTTGTTTGTTTCCCTATACGTTTAATAAACTTGTTAGATATCTTTACTCTTTTTGTTATCATCAAAGTATTTATGAGAGAACTCAACATTCTCTACCTTTTTTATGATAACAAAACCCTTTTTCAGAAAAATATTGAACAAATTATGAAAGTTTTTATTAAGTAATTCACATTAGTTCATAAAAAAATTAAGTAGAGATTATCAAAGAACTTTTAAAAGTTGAAAATTTTGAAAATTCTTTTATACCATATTACGTCCTTAAGATTCACTAATCATTTCTTAAGAATAACTCTTAGTTCAATATGTCTCCATATTCCTCCTCCATTTTGTTATCATCATTTACTGTTTATTTTTACTATTTACTCCCCCTAAATCAAATATGGATAAGAAAGAATGATAACAAACTTGGAGTTCATTAGTCATACTAAATACGTCAGTATGATTCTAAAAAAGACTCTAGACATGATTTTGAAAAGAAAGAAGTAGAACACAACTTTGAACATCTAACCCTAAATATAATACTAGACAAAAATAGAAACAAACTTGAAACAAGCAAACAATGACACTTAAACATAAAATACTAAAACTAGGTAGCCTTCTTCTTTTTCTTAAGGCAACTCTTCTTGATTCAAGGACTGTTAAAAGAACTTAGTTTTTGAGGTGATGCAGGAATAGTGGATTCCTTCCATGGTAGCAGTAGAATGGTTGTCGATCTTGCAAAGCTAGTTCCTCTGATGCTTATCCAGACTTGATAGATTGAGGAGATAGAATTATTGTAGTTAAAGGTAAGGACTATGGTTCAGATGTAGCAGTGTCAAAAGATTGTTGTTGTTGTTCTATTAGAGTTAGAAGTTGTGAAGATTGTGAATGATTAGGTTGATCATTTACAAGGGGATCGAATGGTAGAAGATCTTGTTTCTCTATTAGTTGAGGTGAAGATGTCTTCATAGGTGAGGAGAGTTTTGTAGGAGACGCTTTGGTAGATTGTTTTTAGATTATTCTTTCAGTGAAGCCTAGAATTGATTCAATAGCCAATCCATTTTTTATTCTATCTTAAACTCTATCTTTTTCCTTGAAATTGCTTATGTTTTAGAAGTTTCTCCAGATCCTTCCTTTACAAGTGGTTATGAATTTAAATTTAAATCATTTTTTGTTTAGGTACCTTCACTTTCTCAATCTCAAATTGTTCTCCTGTTTTAACCTCATAATCGTTCTTAGATTTCCTCTTAAGATTTTCTTGCCCTTCCTTTTCTTAGTTGTCTCTTTTACAAGTTTTGATTTATGTTCTGAATCAGATTCTACAATAGCTTTTGATAACTCCTCTTGAAAACAATGCTCTGAGAAACCTGTTCTTCTTATGTCATTCATGGACATAGAATGCCCAATCATCAGTATACCAAATTTTATTCTTTACATTAATACCTATGTGATGGTAATGATCTCCAATCACATGAATGAGTATTTCCTTACTCATTACCTTCAAAATCTTGATCCTCTTAAACTTAAACAATTTCATCAACAAATTACCATATGGCCTTTGTCTCCTTGTCATCAAAGCATGTCTTAGCATTTGTGTAGCAATGTCCAACTTTTTCTTCCTTAACATGGCTAAGATAACCATGGCATCTTCCTTCAAAATACTAGTTGTACTTCCCTTCTTTAGAAGTATACAACTAATAACTGACTTATGAAGCATTCACACAATTATCCTAAAATTAAAAATACTGACCTCCTTTCTAGGCCAAATCTTTTCACCCTTATTTAGCTCCTCAAAAATCTATTTCTTAAATCATTTCATCAATTCCCTATCATTATTTATCCTAGGAATTCCAAAACAATTTTAAATTTCCTCTTTCAAAATTTTTAACTTCTGTCCATTCACCTTAGACAACCACACTTTCCTTTAATCCATATTAAGGTTGTCATAAAATTCAACTAGTAACTCTCTATATGCAACAGTCCCAACATTACAAATGTTCTTGCACCCTATAACATCTAAAAACTTGTCCTAATAAAATCCATTCTTTTTTGAAAAATTCAAACTTAAGTATGCTAGGCTCTATGAACTATTTTTGTTTGGAGGATGAAATATATACAGTTTTAGGCCTTACCTTCTTCTTGTCAGCCTTAATCTACTCAACGTGTTTAGCAAATATCTGCTTTTGGTTCATATTTTGGATTTGATTCCACTTTTGGTTTTGATTTTGATTCTGATTTCTTCCCCTTTTCCTCATTCGAAGATTTTTCTTTTTCCTCAAATGTTTCCTCTTCAATCTCAACAATGTCCTTACTTGATGAACTCTCAATCTGGTCATCAGTCCCCTTTTCCTTAGTCGTGCTTTCAGTTTGATCAAGGTTAAGGTTAAGGTTAAGGTTTAGACTTTCCAAACTAGGGTTTTGTGATTATTGAATAGGGGTTTGTTCAAAACTAAGGGCTCATCCATGAGACAATATGAGTTTTCCTTTGTGTTCTTAGGGTCTTTCTTAGTTTCCAGACCAAGTTGCAAGGATTTTCCTAAACCCATGAGTGATATGTGAGAGTGAGCTTCAAGAAAAATTAGAGAATGTGAGAAAGAGAATGAGAAAATGAATTATAGAGGAAGTGGTTCTCAGTTGTGATAAAGTAGGAGTTTACAGAGAATTGAAGACAAAACGTAATGAGAATAATATAAAGAAGTGGAGAAGTCGAAGAGAGGAGTTAGAATAAAAAATAGAAGTGGAATGAGAGAGAGAAATTGTCGTTACAAACTCTAGTAGCCTATTGGACGTAGGAAAGGTGTACGTGTGAAAAAGAAGTAATAGGAGAGGTGAAAGACTGATGTGAGGAAGCTTAAAAAATAGCTCATTTATTTCTTCCAACGGTAAAAATTAAGACCTAATTAACTTTCCTTAATTTTATAAAAACTATTATCCTAAAATCCTACGTCAGGTGACTAATATTACTTTATTAGCTAAAAAATTCAATAATTAAATATACAATATAAATTAGTAAGTTACAAAAAAATAACAAATAGCATAAATATACATATGCACATGATTTACATGAATTTCAAAAATCAATTAAACTACATAAACATGAGAATAACATACATAATTTCTACAATATACTAATTATTCAAATTTTCATGCAAATGGATAGTAAACACCAATTTCATTTCTTATAAACTCAAATTTGGTCTTATCAAGAGGCTTGGTGAAAATATTAGTTAACTGATTCTCAATTGACACAAATTCAATATTTATATATCCATTGTTAACATGATCTCGTATAAAATGATGTCTTACCTCGATAGTCTTAGATCTAGAATGATGCACTAGATTTTTAGTCAAGTCAATTGTACTTGTATTATCACATTTTATTGGAATATTTTTCAAATTTAGCCCATAATCAAATAATTGTTGTTTAATCCATAGAATCTAAGCACAACAATTACCAATTGAAACATATATTTAGACTATTAGAATATCATAATCATAGTCATAGTGTTTAAGAAACAAGGTTATGTTTACTTTACCCTTTCAGAATCCATTCTTAATTAGGAAGTCACTTAACTTTTCATACCAAGCTCTACAAACTTGGTTTAATCCATATAAGCCTTTCCTTAATCTATACATAGTCTTCTTTAAATGGATCTTCAAACCTTAGAGGTTATTTAACATAAACTTCCCCTTTTATATATCCATTAAAAAAAAAACACTTTTAAAATCCAATTGGAACAATTTAAAGCCTTTATAATTAGCAAAAGCAAGTAGAAGTCTTATTACCTTTAACCTAGCAATCAAGCATATGTTTCATCAAAGTCAATTCCTTCTTCTTAAGAATACCCTTTACCAACCAATCTTGCTATATTCCTAACAATTTTACCATGTTCATATAACTTATTATTAAATACCCACTTTATTTCTATGATAGATTTATCTTTAGGCTTAGGAACAAGTATCCATACCAAGTTTTTTTTAAATAGATTTAGCTCTTTTTGTATGGCATTTATCCAACTTTTGTCAAATAAAGCTTTATCAATAAAGTTAGGATCAAACTCAGATAACAAAGCAAAATGGTTTTCAATGTTTCTTAAGCTAGCTTTTGTTTTAACTCTAGTTTTGATATTATTTATCACTTGTTCATGTAGATGATAAGTTTTAAACCTAATAATTACATAAGGCCCAAATATTACCTAAGTAGGTTCTAATTTAGCCTTTAAATTATTCTTCTACTCTTGCTTCTGATTGTGATTTTGAGTTTGATTATGATTTTGGTTCTAAAGATCCTTCTACCTTAGGTTCCCCTGTCTAATTTTGTTGTATGTTATCATTCTTACCTTTGGCTTTCTCATGTGAATTATCATTAAAATCATCAACTTTAATCTCATTAGCAAATTTAGCATTTATGGATTCATCAACCATTTTAATAACCTTGTTAAACACATGATATGCTTAACTAGTTAAGCAGTATCCTAAGAATATACCTTCATTAGCCCTTTCCTTGAACTTTTCAAGGTTAATACCTATTTTCTTAATGTAACATGTAAAACCAAACACATGAAAATATGATATCATAGGTTTTCTACCTCTATAAAGTTTATATGATGTTTTCTTAGTGAATGGTCTTCTACACATACGATGGTTGATATAGATATTGCTTCAACTTAGAAATATTGTGGTACACCACTTTCATTCAATAAAGTACGTGCCATATATTGAATATTTATATTTTTATGTTATACTAATCCATTTTGTTGTAGATTGTAGAGTATAAAGTGTAGAGTGTAGAAAAGTTATGAATTATACCAATATTCTCATAAAATGTTAGGAATTCTAAATTATCAAATTCCTTTGCACGATCTGTCTTAAGACAGATTATAGAAACTCCTTTTTCATTTTGAATCTGTTTAGCAAAAACCTTAAAACTCCTTTTTTTTTTTCTTTCCCAAAATCTTAAGACTCTTAAATGCATCACTTTTATATCTAAGAAAAAGAACTCCTGTAAATCTGGAATAATCATTTACTATCACTAAGTTATACTTGTTTTCACTTAAGCTCAATGTACCTGTAAGACCAAACAAAAATAAGATTATTTTTAGATAAATTATCCAATTGATGGAAGTTAACATGACCAAGCTTTTCATACCATAAAAATGTGTTATCAGAAACACTCAAGAAATAACTATCAGTTTTTACTTTATCCAATTCAACAAGATATATACTCTTCTTTCTATAGCTTTCAAACAGCTTAGTACCATTTTTATTATATGCCTCAACTTTATCATTATCAAACACCATTTTATAATCCTTATCACACAATTAACTTATGCTCAATAGATTATGTTTCAAGCCTCTAACAAGATTAATATTTTCTATAGTATGAGGAGATAGACCAATTTTGCCAATTGTGATGATTTTTCCCTTACTATCATCTCCAAACTTCACATAACTTCCTTCTTTCTACTCTAAACTTATGATCAATGAAGCATCACCACTCATGTACCATGAATACCCGCTATTTAGGTACCACGTTCCTTTCAATCTTGCTCCATGTTCTTATAAGCATAAAAATAGAGCTAATTTCTTTTTGGAACCCAAACTAACTTAGGTCTACTAAAATTCAAGCTTGTATTATGTAATGATCTAACTTGTTGTGTACTGAGCTTATGCATTTTATAGAAGCAATATTTTTCCATATGACTATATTTATTATAAAAGAAACAAGCATAAGAATTAAATAATCTATACCTATTTCTTCAGATTTTGGCTTTCATAGCTTCTGAATTTGTTTTTAATGTATCCTTTGAATGGATACTTGTTATTTCAACTAGTATATCTTTTCTTATACTGATTTCCTTGCACATCAAACTTACCCTTAATATGCACATTGTCATTGTTAACGGTTTCCATACTAACTATTTCTTTGCTTTTGACAAACACGGTTTTGTTATTAGCTTTGGAAGTTTACCATACTCATATCCAAGCCCATTTTTAGATTTATCTAGCCTTTGTGAAGATAACAACAATTGCAATTTTTGTCACTTTCATTGAACTTGTTAAAGGTCATATATATTATGCAAGATAAATCATTAATTCCAACCTTTAAATCTTTAATTTTCTCTTTTAGCATCCAATTCTCCTTTTCCAAACTATGTTGAATTGTCCTTAGTTTTTCATTATCTAACTGCAAAACTTTAGTATCATGCTTTAATATGTCATTTTCATCAACTAGCAATGAGTTTGTTTCTAACAATTCATCCTTTTCATTTTTTAAAGCTTTAATTTCATCATCTTGTTTATTTAACTTAGAATTAGCCCTTTTAAATGATTTTAAAATACTCTTAATCTATTTCCTAACACTCTCAAGCATAATATCATCATCAGAATCAAAATTTACCTTTGAAAGAGCCATTAGACATAAGTTGGCTTCATCATCTATTTCTGAATTTGGTTTTGAATCAAGTTTTGATTCATCCATGTCACTCTAAGTGGCCAATAGAGCTTTTTGCTTCTTGTACTTTTCTAGTTTCTTCAACAACACTGGACATTCATTTTTTATGTGTCTAGTTTTCTTACACTTGTAGTACACCAATTCTTTCTTCTCCTTCTTCTTCTTCTTTTCCTTTTTCTCTTCTTTATAACTCTTTCCTGCATCATACCTAGAACGATTAATGGAAGAGCATTTATTAAGGAATCTTTTCTTACCTTTCTTCTTGAGAATCTTGTTCAGTCTTCTTACTAGAAGTATGGTGTCCTCATCATCTTCTAGCTTTGAATCTCATTCAAATTCAAATTTTGAATCAACTTCTTAAGCCTTGAATGCAATAGTCTTCTTACTACTATTTGGTTCATTGATGTACTTGATATGAGATTCATAAGCAAGTAGTTGTTCTCTAAGTAGTCTTATAGTCATCTTTGTCAAATCTTGGGCTTTGTCAATTGTTGTTTTCTTAGCATCCCACGATCTAGGTAAAATCCTTAGTAACTCGCAAACAAGATCAGAGTCTTCAATCTTTTTACCTAACAAGGCCAATTCATTAGTCATAGTAGTAAAATGATTAAATACATCTCAAATATTTTTGCCTGATCGAAATCTAAACAATTCATATTGTTGAAGTAATGAGTTGATCCAAGTGTTTTTTATTGTGGTTGTTCCTTCATAAGTTTCACTTAGGGTATCCCAAATATCTTTTGCACTCCTACAAGATGAAATAAGATAATATTCAAAAGGTACTATTGTCATTAATAATAGATGCTTAGCTTGATTATTCTTCTCAATCTTTTTCTTGTTAACATCTATAAGTGTTGAATCCCCATCCGTAGCAATTTGGATATCTCCATACTCAATAATTTCCCATGATCCAAAGTTAAGTGCTTTGACATACATCTCCATCCTACATTTCTAATATGAAAAAAGTAGTTCCATCAAAATAAGGAGCACGATTTGTAGCAACAGATATATTGTTTTCCACCATAGATCTTTGAACTCTAAATAATCAAGAGCTAAGCTTTAATAACAATCGTAAGTCCCAAAAGTAACCAAGAGGGGGGGTGAATTGGTTACTTAAAAGTTTGAAACATTTTTGCAAAACTAGATTTAAAAATGTCCCCTTTGATTACTTAAGCAAGATTAGGAGTGAAAGAATATATGATAAAAGATAAAAATACAAAGCAAAGAGAGAATAGGATGGGAAGATTAGGCAAAAAATTTATAGTGCTTTAGCCTTATACCTATTGCATTCTTCTAACTCCATTGCTAGGGACCTAGTTATCCATAAGGTGTCGTTCCACCATCCATATTACAAGCATTTTTACTCTATCTCACTAGGCTACTCTTGCATACACACATATCTATAGAAATTTAATTTTGTCTTCTAACATAAAACCAATCACACAAATAATTATGTTTACAATAATAGTGAGGACTAAATATAATGATCCTCTCAATTAAAGTACAAGATAAAATCATAATAAAAAACTAGACTAGACTGGTTGTCTTTGAATTTGATTCGAAATATGGTTTTGAATTTTCTTGAATATGAAACTTTCATAAAAGGTATGTAGCTTTGATCTGATGATCTCTATCTTGAAAAATTTGAACTTGTCTCCTTTTATATCTTCTAATACAACGTCTCTTTTTTTTTATTTTTTTTAATCTTGGATAATTCTTGATAGCTTTAAAAAAGTCTTGACTTATCCGTTGATAAATGTAATCCCTTAAAATGTGGAAGCCAAATCACACTCAAAGTTAAATTCAATTTGAACGTTGTATTGTTGCTCTTTTATTTGAAGAAATCTATAAGTATTCTTGAACAATTACCTTGGTTTCTTCTCGTGTTTCTTTAAAATACTACTTAAAAATTGAATCTTTTTTGAAAATAAATGTCTCCTAAAATTTAGGAGCAAATCTTAATGCTTAATACATTCAAATTTTTAAATCTTGAAGCTTCTGAAATAATCTTGCTAATTTTTTTTCGTAAGTATTCAAGCAAATCTAGTATAATTAAGTAAATATGCTTTAAAAATATTTGTATAATAGCTCCTTTGAATTTGATAAAAATCTACATCAACAAAATAAAGTTCATCCTTATCCCAATATATCTTCTTGCATATGTGCTTATCCTTTCTTGTTTTGAATTCAATAAAATCTAAATTGAACTCCTTAAGATTCTATATATATCTTGATAGTAATCCTTCAAAAATCTCGTGAAAACTCTAACAAAAATGCCTTTAATAAAATCTAACCACTATGAGATATCATATCCAATCAAGCTTTATCCTTAAAATAAATATTTAAATTCCAACTTAATCCTCATATATTTAATTAGCCAACTTTGTAGAACATTTTGGATACATTATCCAAACATATCTAATAAATAGAGTTGAGCCTTCAAACACTTATAAGTCTAAAATATCTCTAAAAATATTTAGCTTTATAATTTCTAACACTGTACTTGAGTTTCCAAATTTATCTTTGAATTTTGTTTTTATTTTCAAAATCAGTACTAAGAAAAAATTCTTATCTCTTGTTCATTTACCTACACATTTAATAAACTTGTTTGATATCTTTACGTATTTTGTTATCATCAAAACATTTATGAGAGAACTCAACAAGTTTTTAGGACATTGTTTGCACTATAGCTCATATTATAAATAATCAATCCTATGTTTCGAAACTACTACTCCATACCCTATCTAAGATCCATCATGTTTGCTACTACGGACCCTATCTAAAAACCTAATTTAGGAACTAACATTCCAACTACCCTCTAATTAGTATCAAAAACTACAACTTTAGCCTCCAATATGCCTAAATCTACCTCAAATCCTTTCCGTATAATACCCCACTAAAGACAACACGTTACATAGATCATTGGAGTGCTCCCTAAGGATATACAATTATGGGGCCCTAGGATGAGCTAAATACGAGTAGTAAATAATGATTTTAAGCTGAATATTCCATTAGTTCATTTTAAATTTACTAGCTTAGTAATCACAATCAACACCCATGTGTTACATACTTGAAAGAGTTGATTCAAACGATCCACAACTATCAATAAATGAGTAATCTATTAAGAATAGAAGAATAAACTATCTAAGCAATGTTATAAAGCTCCCTATAAGTTCACTAAATTGTTAATATAAGGTTTTTAGGTAAAAAAATGACTAACAAAGGAAGAAACTCAAAGGGAAGGATGTCTATGGTAGTCACAATTGGGAGCATGACCATGATTGTTGGTTGTGTTTCTCTTTTACTTAGAAATAACTTGATCATAGGAAAGAGCACGACCATGATTCTTAGCCATAATCCCTCCTGGACATCATACCTTCATATCATGGTTTAGATGACATCTGTGATCTTTGACCATGCAACTCATCTTATCAAATTATCTCTTTAGATTATGCTCATGTTTCAACTACAAACTCTTCCATGGGCTTTACGGCCAAAAGCAAGATTGTGTTTTCTCATAGTGAAATCTTATTTTGTTCAAACTTCTCCTTTTTCTCAAGATTCACCTCACTAAATTATAACACCTTTACCTCAATTCACCATAACACATTTATTCATAAGAAATCTCAATCCATTCATCAGTTTGAGTGTCAAAACTACCCAAAACATAACTTTAATCAAGATCCATTATGAAAATAAGATTGTGCCATGAAAATTATTTTATCTATCTTAAGACAATCTTAAAGTGATCTTAGGTATATTCTTATTGTTCAAGTGTTCCGTCTTTATATATTAAAATGAAAAACTTCATATCATAATGAAAAATGCTTTAATAAGATCAAAACAACACTTATTGATCCTTCCTCTTTCAAGATACAACTTGTGATATGATCTATGTTTGAAAAACCTTTTTCCCTTATGCTAACAATATAAGAAACTCTAAGTACGTGTAAAACAACGTAATACAAAGGAAAATTACTTCCACTCTTACCTTTGGTGTGCTTGAGGCTTAGGGTTGAGGAGTCCAATGTTACAACAAAGAGGAGGTAAACCCTATGTGAGAAAGAGAATGAGAATAGGGTTGCATGTAAGTGGTAGTTTTTAAAGGGTTGTGGGCTTTTTCAAATATGCCCTTTTTGGGTAAAGAATAATTTTTTTTGGTATGGTTTTCAAATATGCCTTTACTTAATATTTATCTAAAGTCCATTATATCCTTTTATTTTGCTTTAATATTTTATTAGGTATTTACGGTATATGTATGGTAAATATATGTATATTATTTGATGGAAAAATGGGAGTTATTATCTATAATATGAGTTTTCACAAATAAACCACTCCCTTAGAAAGAGGAAAAGTAATTGCAATGGGTAATTACGTAACAACTTTTTCATTATTTGAATTTGCAAAAACAATAAAAAGATATTTTATTTTTCAATATTTACTTACCTTAGTGTTTCTTTTTTCTTAAAAAAAATATAAATATATTTTCAACCTTCATTTATAAGGTACCAATATACAAGTGCATCATTATCTTAACGGTTTCGTTGTGCTATTTCGTATTTACCTTTTTTTATACACTTGTAGTTTGATTACAATCTTCACCAATTGATGTATCTATATACACACATACATGCACACATGTACACTTTCCTCTCTTCCTTTTACCTTAGTGTAAAGAAACAATTGGTAAAGCAAATAAAAATACAGCTCATTTTATTTCAATTGTAAAAGTTTGCTTTTTGATATTAATAATACAAACTCAAATTTTTTTTGTGACTTCTCCTCCTTAATCCATGCATATGTATTTTACAAGTTATACCAAAAAAAAGTTATTAAATTGTATTAGCTAAGATATGTTCTTAAATATCACAAAAGATCTCTTTTTCTTAAGAATGAGATTAAGAATTCTTTTAAAATACTAACACCTTATTTAGTTCGCTGAAAAAAAAAAGGGGAATGGAATTACAATTACGTACGAATGGAATGGATGTGTAATGCATAAGAGAAAGGGTATTATAGTGTTTAGTTGAGGGTTAAATTGATCAATGCTAATAGATGAATAGAAGCTAAAATACCTAAACTAACCCTACTAAAATGAATAAGAAAAACATAAATAACAAATTATTAAAAAAAATTTAACAATAGTGAATTCCCAAATAAAAGTTAAACTTCACAACACTAACCTGAAAGTAAAACCTAAGCAGAACTTTTCAAAAAACCCTAATCCCAAATTCACAACACTATATCAATTTGCAATGAAATCATTACGCATGCAAACTAGACGATCATCAATTACTACCATCCGTCAATGAGAGCAAGTGTTGAACTCGACCAAGCACGTCAACATTGTACTTTCAGGAGCACTGGAAAAGCGAGGTTTATGGTTCAAAAATTTCATGCTATTTTTTACTTGTGTACCCCTACACTATTTTAATTTGTGTAACTATTGGTGGATGAGACGATAACTTATTGATTGCTTCCCTATGATTGTATGTATTGATATTGGAAACACACGCACATTTGCACATTTGTGTAAGTTCTATTTAAAAGTACCATCAATCTTCTTTTGGAGGATTAGATTTGGCACTAGAGATAGCTTATTCTTTATTATTAATTATAATTTTTGGTAGATTGAATTTTTAGTATTAGGCAAAGTTTCTATGGTATTGATAAGTCCTTAGAGTGAGGTTCAGCTCTTGTTTTGTTTGGCTAGACATTTAAAAATAAAGAAAGAATAGGGGAGATATTACCAATTGAGAGTGGAGACAATTTGGGAAAAGAAATGAAGGAATAGAGGAGGTTAAGGATTAAGTTTGGCTATGCTGGCAACATACTCTTTTTGTCATAGGAGTAGTGAAAAATGTTGCATCACTTGTTGAGGAAGCATTACTTCCAGCCTAGTTTTCGCTGGTAAGTTCATGTCATGTTGCATTCATTTCCCTTCTACTCTAGATCTCCCTATTGGTGGTGTGATTCATGTACTCTAGTTTTATAACGATGATCTACAATTGAATTTCGAAAAACATTATGTCATTTGTATATAGTGAACTACTTAAGTGCTGTAAGGGAGTGTCTCCAATATGTTTTTCTATGACAATGCAACTTTACGCTAATATATTCATATTTTCTCTAATTACATTTAGTTGAATTTTCTATCGCTTCAACTATGAGCTCAATTCTACTCATGGATGCTTTTCACGCTTATTAGGACATCTACTTTGTCAATTCCTTATATTGATGTTATAGCTAAAATTGATCTATTGGACTCCTTGATGGTTCCTCAGTTTTTATAGCAAAGTTTTTATTTTTCCTTTTTTTGGTGGAGGGTAGGAAAGAAATAATATAACAAATGATGCCAAGGGCATCAACCCTTCAATTACAAGGAAAATAATTAAAGTGCATCAAGGAATGTTGCAATCTGCTTGTAACATAAAAACTTATATGATGTAACAAACCTATTGAAAAGCTACGATAAGATTAACTCTTTTCCCCTGTCCTAACCAAACAACCTATGTGAAGAAAAATAATACTTGGCATTTCTTTAATTTCATTTGGTACCTTTAGCTAGATCATTACTATGATCACTACATCCTCATATGTCAATGGCTCTTTATCATTTGAAAATCAGTTTCTTTTATTTAGATGTATGGTTACTGATCAACCTTTGCCTTTCAATCAGGACAAGAGTAAATTTGAAGGATGGATACACGGCATACATATATTGCCCAAACAGTGGTTTTGTTGATTGATTCCCTTCAAAATAATTTTTTGATGGTGTATTTTTTTTTTTTTATTACAAGTCTCTATTGGCTGCTTTCTTTCAAATCTAAAAATAATAATTTGGTCATACCGTTCGTTGGGTGGAATTGAATATGTAAGTATATGCCTTTGTATTTTCTCATAAAGGGTTATTCTTCCAGCTTTATCACCTTGAAGACCTTATCGATCTCCAGTTTTCCATGTTTACATTATTGACTTAAGCAAAAGCCAATAGCATGTAATCTTGTTGGAAAATAAAATAAACAATGCATAAGAAAAATTCACATAGCTTAACAGGGAGGTTTTGGATTATTAGGTTGTAATGGCAATCAAGATTACTGGAAGATTTGATGAAATTTTATGTAATGAAATCTATGGTTTAAGTCAAATAGGAAATGGCAAGATAAATGACATTTTGAAATTGTTCATACTCTTAACTTTTACATTAAAATCATTGGTCTAGTTAAATAATAAATGCCCAAATGTAAGGGAGCGTACAATTGCTAGAGTTCTTATCTGAAGAAGCTTCTATAGAAGTTCATGAACACAAGGAATGTTAATGGGTCAGTTACAATTACTGGATCATCCTTCGAGCTATAATAGGTCATATCCTTAAAAAATGAAATGAAACACTGAGATTGTTCATTTATGATTCAGGAAAACTAGAGCTTTTAGATAAATAATCTACCATTGATCAATGTTTCAAGGGTGTTAGGAGTGTTAGAAAGTAAAAAAAAAAAAAAAAAAAAGTTGTTTGTTTCTTGGTGACATCATTTGATAATTTTGTGCATTCATCTTCTTGATGGTTAGGAGCAACTCGCTTTATATGATGTCATGTTTTTCCTATTTTCATCCACAGATTTTTTATCGAATGCCTTTACATTTCCATTATTACTATGATGGTTTATTTACTTTACTTTTCAGACACTTTATTCTTACGTACATATTCACAATGTTAATTTATTACCAATATACAACTACAACAAGTAGCCCCCTAATTTAGTTTAGTTTTCTTCTTATGTGGACTTATATGAATGTATTGATGTATATTCGTGACATACCAATGTTGATATATATAATGTTGGTTTCGAAAACTAATGCATACATGACAAGGTCCTTCGATGCAAATAGATCTGTTTGGACTGCTTTAGAAACATTTAAAAGTAGAAATGATACAAGCAACAGGATAACATTTTATTCATAAATGACTAACTCGTTTTGCATTCTTTGTCAGTAGGATAACATGTCCAACATCTCAAGTTCATCATCTTCTATGAATTCGAAAGGAAGAAGGTAGTTTGTTATTGTGGGAAATAATCGGTCGTGGTATCATCTTGGCAATTGGGAACATTTGGAAGAAGGTTTCGTGGTTGCTCAAAATATTGGGTATGGTGAATACATAATTAGATTTCAACCTTTTTTTCATCTATTGCCTTGTAAAAAAATAAATAAATAAATTACATATAAGACAATGTGTAGGTGGGAGATGCGTGCAAGTTCTTCAAATGGGTAGATCCTCCAATATGCAAATATGGAATTACCTTCAATAAGAAGGTCTTACAAAGATGTGAGCAATTACAACAACAGCTGGAGACCGAGTGAACTAAACACATCGAATCAATAGTAAAGCTTCATCACTAGTTGAATTTGTCACATGAAAGGGAGAAAGAGCTACACTACATGTGCGAAGGACTTAAGAGTAGGGATAGGAAGTTAGGAGCAGTTTTGTGTGTATTATGGATGGTTATGTTTGCAGTGTTTATAACATATGTTGTTGGCAGTAGGAAAACCATTTCTATGATGCCATACCAGTGCTTGGCATGACAAAATGGTATATTAGTGTTAAAACCACATATATATTGTTCATAGTAATCGAGGACTTTAATGTAATGACTGATAAGCTTGAAGTATATGCAAAATGGGTGTATTTTCAACTAATATATATTATGTTTAGAAATGATTTTCTTATCCTTGCAACTACCAAAATAATTGAAGGGGCCTTCAAATAGAATACTAAATAATGCCTCTTGTTCCTTTGAGGTTTTCCCATGCTTTGTGCCCCCATCATCTTGTATCAAGTTGGTGGTTGCTTTTGTTCAAATAGTAACCTTTATGTTGCTTTGCTTGCTTTTGTTCAAATATCAGGATTATAATAGAAAATGCAGAATACTTGTTAAATACTTGTTCCATTATGAATGGCTAATCTATCATGGAAAACATGTTACTAAGTTGTAGAATTTGTATAAATATTGACAAAGCATTAAGGTGTAAATTGCTAATATAAGAAACTAAAACTGCATGGATTATCCCTTCTATGCATTTATGAAATTAAAGTTTACCGTGACTCCAACATATTACTTTGTAATCTTTCCTATTGTTGTTGAGAAATAATCTCCTTAAAAAGGAATGATAGGGGAAAAAAGGGAATGACACCAATTCATCATGTACAAAAACATGGAGTAATTCAAATATACAATGTATCAATAGTCAATGCTTGGTCATAAACATACATCCATCTAGCAAATATATCCATACTTGAACTTAACACTTGCTCATAAAAAACATCCTTCCAAAAAACAAAAGTAGACAAAAGCTTAAGATAACCATACCCTTCCATAACGACATGAATCATCAACCACAAAAAAGGCCATCTACTTGCATTGAAATTCTAGTTAAGGCTCATTCAAAAGCACTCTAACAAAAGGCAAACAATGCTTAGGCGGAAGATCATGTAAGACGGCAAAATTTTCAGGAAACCTAGATATCTTAGCTAGTGCTTGATACACCTCTGTTTAAGATAACCCTTCTATTCCTAGAAGGAATACTATCAAGTCATGCAAGTCTATCCTTACCTTGTCTGACGTCAAGTGCTCGCCTACATTGCCTATGGTGCGCTTCATTTCCTACAAATGTGTTTGAACTGCTCTATAGGTAGACATTAGTTCAGATATTGCTTTACCGTTGATCATGCCTCACTTTCGCTTACCTTTGGATTGAACTACACTATGACAAACTGATATCTCCTCCACTTCCTTGTCATTTTGAAACTTGTCATCAATGTCCTGTAATGGGGCTTCCTCTTGCTATTACTCTAGATATTGGTCTTGCTCATTATCTAGTTCTTTAAGGACATCATTAGCCATTTGTGCATCTAGGCTCATTACACAATCCTTTGCATAGATCGTAGACAAGTCATGAAGAAAAGGAAAACTTTTGTTCATGAATGGGGCGGCTTCTTCATGTGTCTACATAGAGATTGACTAAAAAAGGTCACAACAATTTGTGTACAAAAATAAATTATGCATATATTATAAAAGATGAAGTGATACATGACTTATACCTGTATATAAGCCTCCTATACGCTCTTTTTTGTGATGACCATGTTCCTTGCTGAATCTCATCCAAAGCTATTAGTATGCTTACCATAAACCATATCGTACACAATACTCCAATCCTTTTTCAATGTATGAACGTGTGACTCTATGTTCGGTTTTGCCTTCATACCATTGTTTAGAATCTTCTTGTCTAGCATTTTCTTCAACTCAGGTAGATATCCATTTCTAAATCCGGTGTCAACATTGTAGGTGCCCTTAGCATGTAGCTCCACCATACATTGGCCTAATGCACAGTCCTCAAAATATTTCCACTTCCTTTTCACTTGCTTAGTAGACCTACCATTTGCTATAAAGACTAAACTTCTTCTATAGTCGTTAGTCCTTCATTACAATATGGAAACAACATTCAAGAAGTGTAAAAAAGCAATTTATCATATACTGCATATTCCAGCTTTAACATAAGATATTGCATGTTAAACTCAACCCCAAGGCACAAACAACATAAACAAAGAACAATATAACAACATAAAATAAATGATTGATCCAGTACAAGTGACAAGTAATGTTCTAACCAAGCAACATATAGTAAAGCATTACAACACTATAACCAATGTTCAACTATGATATGTTAGCTATGCATTGGTCTACTTCCACTCCAATCAACAAACATTTGATTGGCTAGTTCCTGTCTCTAATTAGACCACTGTTCACTAAACCTAAATGTCATTATGACATCCTCAATTGAATGGGTAATGTTTTCCTCCATGTTATCAACATGATCTTCTAATGGGTCGTCAAACATTTCATTCCTAATGAAGTTGTGCAACAAGCAACATATGATTATGATACGGTTATGGGTTCGAACTGGATAAAATGAAGGGCTCCTAAATATGCTCCACCTCATCTTTAATAATCCAAAGCATCACACAATGACATTACAAGCAAATGCATGCTTAAAGTTAAACGATTCCTCTAGAGTTCTTAGTTGGTGTCCTTAACGCCATTTGTTCAAGTAGTATCTCTAACCCTTAAAGAGTGTAAGAAAACCCTCATAGTTAGGGTGACCTACATCAACTAGGTAATAGCAACTTATACGAAAAGGAAGTAGCTTGGGTCATCTTTCAAATTAGAAAGGAATTAATTTAAATAGTCAATAAAGAATACATATACATATCAAGCATACCTTAAGGAATCTTTAAACCATTTCTCCTAGTCATTACATCACGTAGCACTCTATTATCAACAGCTGATCCCTCCTAGCCAGGCAAAATGTAGACGAAATGCATGCTTGGTATGCAAACACCCAAAACATTAGTAGCAATCTCATTTTTTTCTGGTTCTATATCTTGGTTTGTCTTTCAATAGAACTTTGATTGAGATGTGAGTTCCATCTAATGTACCCACATAATTCTATATAAAAGGGCAAAGTGAATACCAAACTAAACATCAAAGTGGTATTGCTTTAAGCTATTACTTTGTCATTGGAAAAACATGCTTTTATACCTTGAAATATTTCTAATGGTCGTCTATATGGTTGTTTGAAATGGGTTTAGGCTTCTTTAAAAGATGGTTACTAAGATGTAAAGTTGCCTTTAGAACATTATGGAAATACTTACTAATTGTTGCTCTAGATCTCTTAAAATTATGTTTCACTACCCTATTCTTCACATGATGTGCGAGAATATGTAAGAACATCGCAACTTACTTATTAACCAACATTTTTCTTAATGCCTTCAATCCCTCTATACTCTCTAACATCTTATAGCGTTTGTAGAATGCATTCTTACCAACTCTCAGTTGTTCAATACAAGTTACATCATCACTTTGGATAAGTCTTCTAATATAGTGTCTATGTTGGTAGAAATTTAACTCGTACGTTTGCACTGATGGTCGATAAGTATGAAGGACTAGGGAATATAGCATAGACAACAAATCACATGTAAGACCAGCATATTGTGCCCACAAAACTAGTAGAAGGCAAGCAAACTTCTTTCTCTTTTGTGATTCTACACCATGCAACTTCAACCTATCCATCACTGAAGAAAGGCTAAAATAATGTTGATCTCCAAAACCACAACTACAAAGATAAAACCATAAGGACATGCATCTTAATATTCTGACCATAAACAACTTGATAGAAGTGCAACCAATACTCTTCTTAAACAAAATTCATACAACATAAATAATTCATTGTTGACAAGGTAAAAAAGGATATGAAATGCTTGCTTAATTTTTGCCATCATACAGATATATATGAATTTTTAATTAAGTGAAACCAATCTAAGCTAACAACTCCAATGAGAATATTGAATCTAAGATTTGGAGTAGGTAGCAAGAATCGGAAATTTAAAATAGAAGAAATGATAAAAAAAAAATATTTCCTAATAAATGTTAATAAATATTTATGGAACATAAATACAGACTTGTAAATTTTTATTTATTTATTCTGTGATGAATACCGAATTGTAATGTTATCAAGGGGCACGCACATTCCTCATGAAACATAAGGAATTTAATCCTCATTTCGTTATGTTGAAAAGTTAAGACTATGCAAATGCTTGTAAAAACATATACTAAGCCAGTGAAACCTAGTTCCCATATCTTAGCACAAATATAAACAGCCAATTTATAATTTAGCTAATAACAAAGATTAACACTAAAGTGAAAACAACTATAACACACCTCAATGATGATGGAACTTGAAACAAAATAGAGCGATAATTGGCTTTAATTAACGACTTCAAATGAGAGAGATGTCCCCTTTAGGTGTCTTGTTAGCATGGCTTTAGTTGATAGAGCATTGAAATTGTGACTTTCCTTTGGGTTTTGGGAGAATAAAAGCAAGCAAGAGGAAAAGGGAATCGGGTTAAGTATGTAATACATTATCAATATAATATATATGTATGTATGTGTAATGTTATAATCTACGTATGCATTTATATATGTTTATATTTATTTATATGTTATACTAATATAATATGCATATATATATATATATATAGTATCTCGTATTATGCATGCGTTGATATATATTTAGTAACTATATATTGTTATATTGTCATGTAATATTTAAATAATATAACATAACATAATATAATACTAAGATATTTGTATTTAATATATGATAATAATATTTGTAATGATATATTTTTAGCATATATATCCATATATATGTGTCCGTTTAATGTTATGCGCGCACACACACACAATCTTTATACCTTAACATATATATATACACGATGTTACATTATAACGACATATATTATATATATATATACACACCTATCTCATATTTTTTATATAAAAATAGTCTAGAATAGAATGAAATTAAAATTTTAAATCTTTCTCAATTTAAAAATATCCACATAATAGAATGATTGAAATGTATATATGACAATATTTGTTGAAAACACTCTTAATTATTTGATGCTATAATTAGATTAAATGTCAAATAAGTAATTTTTAGTTAATTATAATTAATAAGATAATAAAAAATCATGATTATAGCCACTCAAAAGCAAAATTGAATTCCCTCTTAAAAGTAAAATTGTCAATTTTGATGAATTATGATTCTACTTTTTTCAAAATGCTTACAAACATAGAAAAGGAAACAAAATTGGAGATCTAAATTCCATTTCAAGGTCCACTCCTATGTCGTATGTTAGTATAATATATATATATATATATATATATATATACATATGTTCAATATAATAATACTGTATAGTTAAAAATTTATAAGAAACCTTATAAGGAAAAAAAGAAGAAACATTTTTTTTTCCCAAAATACTCCTCTTAATGCAAATAGAAGAAAAGGGCATAAAAATTAGACTTGAATTTAGCTTTATTAATGGTAAGCATAAGATAAAGGAGGTGGAAAATCAAAACCACATAGGTTTGTTAACAATGAGAATGGAAAACAATAGTAAGTCAAAAGTTGTATGATAAGAGGAATGAAAGAACATAGTATGTTTAGAGTCAAAGGGAGGGTTCATTTTCAAAGTTAATATTAAATTTGGTATCTAAACTTTCAATTGCTAAAGTTACCAATTCAACTTGTTACACTTCAACTATTATACATGGTTATATTTTGGCCAATGAGCTTACCATACATGTCTTTTGACAGTACAATTTGGAAGTTGTCTATTATGTCCATATTCAAAGTGATCCCATTGTAAGTCATACTGTATAAGTTATCCCCAAATTGATGCTTTTATTTATTTACATTCATTCAGTTCCAATGGTTACAAACAATTACCAATGAAGACTGTTTATTAAAAATTTCACCTACTTATCACATTAACACATCAACATCTATGTCATTAGCAAAAAGGGACACAACATTTTTGGTTCGTTATGGAGTGCAATAAAGAAGGCTCAAGAAACATAGACTTACATAGAAACAACTCTACAACCTAAACTAAACTTAGTTGCCACAAAATTGCTTGAAATAGGTTACCCGAAAAAATAAAATAAAAATACAAAATAAGCTTGAAATAATAAAACAAGAATCCTGCACAATATTTAGTGGTATATTATCTTAACATCTCATAGTTTTTCCAAGCTTAATGTTTGTCCTAGCTCACAAGTATTATGTTAATGTTTGTCCTTCATAATATTTTGCTAAGGAAATGATCATGCCTTGTACTTGAGCACTCGATGCAAGAGTTTATTTATTTTTCTACTTATTCATGTGTTAACCAAAATACTGCACAAATGTTTCGACTTTGTGAAAAGCAAGATCAAGAATGTATAAAGACATAATCGTACCTCAATCAAGGAGCTGATATGTTTTCTATTATGCGACAAATGTACTTACGAGCGGATCTTCTTCTTCAACAAAGGCCGATACATTAGGGGGTAAGATAGTCGATGTTGTCCAGGCGCTTAAAAGGGTTCATCCTTCAGCAGAGTCAAATTTTGTTCTTCATCATTTTAGGGTTTTGATGTTGCAAGCGAAAGGCCTTGGACCTTAATTTTTACATTTGGATTGTGTTTTGTTTACTGGGGTAGTTTATTGTCATTTTGATTATTATTTGGGGGCATTAAGGGAAAAAAACAAAGAAAATATATTGAATTGTGATGGAGGGAATTTAAGTAAGAATGAGGATTCGACATTTACATGTAATAACATTTCCTTTGAATCCTTATTCGGTGTGGCGTAGTCAATTGAACATGGGAATGAAGGCTATGTCGGGAATGAAGCAGGAACGAACACGCTATTCCCCTAACTGAACGAGTTGTAAGATTACTTCATTCAAAATTTAAATAAAAGAGTTTAGGAATATACCATTGGAAAACTTAGCCTGAGTAGTTATTAGTTTATACATACTAGGTGAATCTATGATTACGATGCATGTATCTAAAATAAAAAAGATAAAACTTAATGTATGTTAAAAATTGATACTATTACAAGAGTTAAAAACCTTTATATCTTTCATACTTTAATTTGTTGGAATTTAGTTTCCTTATTTAAAGTGAACAACATGTTGTATAGCAAAGTAAAAATTGTTAAAATAACAAAATATTTACTAGTTTACCTAAATTAATCTTCAATGTTTTGTGAGAAAAGAGATATACTGTCATGTGAAGAGAAAATGAAGAAATTTCTTAGTAAAAATGTTAACATTTACAATGTATATTTCTAATGCTTTAATATTATAAATAAAGATACCATATCTTACTATCTTCTATCTAAAATTATATTATACATGTGTTTAAATCTATATAGATACCTTCTATGATAATATCTATCTATCTATCTATCTATTTATCATGTGTGTGTGTAAAATATGGTATGTACAATTACACATAATCTTTAATCCTCCTAATGTTTATGAATAGAGAGAAAACAATGGCCATTATGGATCTTGATGAGAATCTTTGAAAACTCTCTCTAAAAGTGGAAGGAACAAGAAAGTAGGAAATGACATAGTCTAGTATAGAATCACGACTGAAAGAATGGAAGAAGTTAGGCTATCTGCTTTAATAAGAGTAACAAAAATCCCAGTTTGGAATGATAGGGGAATGAACTCTCTAAGAAAGCAAGAAGCGATTATGGAGGTGATTGATGAGTATATACTAGACATAGAGGTACTAATGGAAACAAAATTAGACTCATGGCATGCATACACTTTCTCCCACATAACTCAATTAGATAGGTTTTCTATTAAGGATGTAGAAAGACAAAGTGGGTGGGGGGGTGTATATCGTTGCTTTAGAATACCAAAGCAATGGATGTAGATGTCTATAAGCAAATCAATTAACAATTCCATTTACTCTGCAAGGTCAAATCATCTTCTATCTTGTTAGTTATTTTTGTAATTTATACTTTGCCTTAGGCTTAAACTTGTTTTGTGGAATAATCTTAAGAATATATCCCCTGTTTTTTTTTTTCTAGCTTACCATGGTGTGTTATTAAGGACTTCAATGATATTGTTTATCTTGATGAACAATGGGGCATTAAAAATTTTAATGAAGCTAGAACCTTTAACTATTTAGATTGTATGAATGACTATAGCCATATCGACATGGGGTATGTTGGTCCTAGGTATACCTAGTTAACCTAACAAAAGTTTAGTAGTCTAATACAAAGAGGAATGGATAAGGATTGGTGTAAAGTTGAATAGAGAGATATTTTCCCTAATTTAAAGGTCTTTCATACAAGGAAATGGCCTTCAAATCATCACTCTCTATTGTTAAAGATGCATCCCTTAGATAATGTCTCCTTTAAAAGTTTAAATTTCAGTCATTGTGGTTCTCCAATAAGGACTACATGCCAATTATTTAAAAGCTTTGGGAAGAAAGTACAAACTATTGTCCCCTTACTATGAAGAAATTACCTAAAGTTTTAAATATTTGGAATAGACAAAGATTTGGCATTCTTCATCATCAAAAGAAAGACATTCAACAAAAACTTTTTGAAAGATAGCAACAATTATCACAATTACCCAACCCTATGCTAGTTTATATGAAAAAAAAAAAAAAATTTACAAGCTAACTTAAATGAACTGTTAAATAAAGAAAATTGTCTTTGGAGGAAGAAAGCTAGAGGCAAAATGGATATTAGAAGGTAAGCATAAAACAAGATTCTATCATACTTCAATCATAGATAGAAGAGCAAAAAGTAGAATTTTTGGCATAAAGGATTCTTATGGAAATTGGATTTATAGCCAATCAGATATAGGGAGGATCATAAAGGATTATTTTGTGAGTAGATTCTCTTCCTCTAAAATAGTTTGTTCCCTATCAAATCCTTTGTCACCTTCCCTGGTTAAAGGACTACATCAGGACCAAATTTGAAAACTAGATTTGCTAATACATCATGAGCAAATAAAGGCTCCTCTTTTTTCCACAAGAGCTTGGAAAACTCCAAGAAAAGATGGTCTTCATGCTTTGTACTTTAAGAAGAGTTGGCCTTTCAAGAACTTTAGTGATCTCCCTTCTTACTTAAATTTTTTCTAATTGCTCTATTCCTGAGCCTTTGAATTGATTCATTATTTGCTTTATACCTAAGCATGGCTAAGCTTCTCTTGTATTTGATTTTAGGTTGATAAGCCTTTGTTTAACTCTCTACAAGACAATAACCAAAGTCTTGGGTAGGTATGTGCAACCCTTTTTAGACTACATCATACACCCAGATCAATCTTACTATATTCTAAGAAGATAGGCAATGGATGATGTGATTCTTTTTAATGAGATTTTACATAGCTGCCATAGAAAAAAAGGGGAATAAAGGTTAGATGATCATAAAGCTAGACTTAGAAAAAAGCTTTTGACTCCATTGAATGTAACTTTATTTACTAGTTCCTTCAAAGGTTTCCTTTTTCCCCTTTAATGGATCAAGCTTATTGTGAGTTGTTTATATACCTCTTCTTCTAAGGTCCTTTTGAATGGTAAAGCTTTGAATCCTTTCTTTACCTTAAGAGGTATTAGGTAAGGATACCTTCCCTTCCTATATTAGTTTATTCTATTTTTAGAATTTCTCGGTAGAGCAATTGAAGAGAAGGTGGATGAAGGAGCTTGGAAACCTTTTAAGATTGGAGGCGATAATATGTGCATATTGCAAATTATTTTTATGATGATGTGGTGTTATGTGCAAAGGAAGGTTCACAATATGTAGAAGTAACACTGCAAGTCCTAGATCAATTTGCTAACATTTTGAGCTTAAAACTCAACAAAGGAAAATTGACCATATTTTTCTTCAAGAATGTTTCACCAATTCTAAGCTAGCAAATTGCTAGAAATATGGGAATGAAGGAATTGGCATCTTTTGGCAAATATCTAAGATATCCTCTTGACAAAAGGCTTAAACCAAAATATTTACAATTGAATTTCATTCTTGAAAAAGCATAAAGAAAACATAGTGGATGGATGGAAGGCAAAGACATTAAGCATGGCTAGTAGAATTATACTAGTAAGGTTAGTCTTCAATGTTTACCAACCTACTATATGTAAATTAGGGAGTTTACCTGTGGTAGTGATTGATAAGCTAACCTAAATTTTTAATAACTTCCTTTGGTTAAGAACAGAACAAAAGAGGAAAATTCACTAAGTTAGTTAGAATAAAATAGCAAGGCTCGTGGAAGAAGGTAGGTTAGGTCTATTAAACCTTCACAATAGAAATAAAGCTTGTGCTATAAATAGGTACTTTGAATTAAAAACAAGAAAAAATTTTTGGGTTAAACTTATGAGGGCTAAATATAGGAAACGCTTAATGGGGGAATAGAAACAAAGTAAACAATTTCTCTCCCATACAACTAGAGAGTTTTGCAAAAGTCACTTATCAGTACAAAATTCGCTTCATATAGTCCTAGGAAATGGGAAAACAAGTTTTTGGTATGATAATTAGAGTAAGGTAAGGCAAGTTAGATCTTAATACAAGGCCCCATTACACAACAAAGCGAAAAACTATTAGTTCATGATTACTGGGTGTCCCTTACTTTATGGAATGAATCATGTATAGGCTTGTGTATTTCCGATCTTCTAGTTACTCATATTGGCCTAACCTACCTTAGTCACAAAAAAGATGAAAGAGTTATTGGTCTTAACTCAAGAATAATGCCATCCTTATAGGATATTCATTTTGTTGTATCTTTTAAGTTAAATGAATCAAGAAATTGGCAATGGATATGGTAATTTATCTTTCTTCCCAAAATTAAAATTCCTTAGAGGCTAGCCAATCTATCTCTTCATATAGCCTCTAATTTAGCACATAAGAGAGTTACTTATCTTGCATATTGCCCCGAATGTAGAAATGCACTAAAAACATATGAACATGCATTTTAACTTACCGATCTATTATAGACTTCCTTAACCAATATCATTTTGTTCCATATCAGTAACCAATAACAACAATCTCTTTCATAAGATGGATCGAATTAAATTGTCAAATTAGAAAGAATCAATTAATCCTCAATTGTCCCCATCAAGGTTTTATTTTTGCAGTGATGTTATGGAAGTTATCACATACTAGGAATCAACTTCTATTTAACTCAAGAAATTATCAACTAACCCTTGCTCATGTTATTCGAGTGTTATCACAAGAATACTAGGCTCACTTCAAAAAATCAAAGAAGTTATGTATAGTAGAATGCCATAGTCTTACTTGGACTCCTCCCAATCATGGTTAGATAAGGCTAAACATTAATAAATCTTATAGTGCATCCTTAAATTAGGATAGAATTGGGGGAAATTTAAGAGAAGCGAATAGCAAAATAAAATTTTGTCTTTGCCAAAAGAGTTAGAGCTATTGATATCCTCACCTTTGAGGCTATGGGCATTGTTTTGGGGTCTATCATATTGCATTGAGCAAAGCTTATTTAATGTGGAAATTTACATTGATTCTAAAATGGTTGTAAGTCTGTTAAATTAGAATATGAATACTAAACTAGTATATCATAATGTTCTTTTGTGCTTATAAGGAAAAGCTATTCCGCCTCTATTGGTGGAAGATTGAAGTAGTACTAAGAGAATTTAATGCCATGGCTAATGTGTTGGCTGGTCTAGCACATGATCAAGTTGATTTTTACGTTGATTATCCTTTTCCCCCTTTATATTGTCCTAATTTACTAAACAAGGACTTGTTATCTTTTGGTTTATTTTAAAAAAAAAATGAAAACTTCAAGCCATAATATTGATCAATAAACTAGTCTTCACACAAGACTTATGGAGCTAGCAGCTCTAACTTTTGTAACTCTAAATAATAACTAGAGGTAGATGATTATATATATTTTATCATCTAAAGCATGATCTTTACACCAAAAAGAAAAAAAAAATATAGAGTTGATAAGATCTTAGTGAACCTTGAATAAATGAAAGCATTACTAGGCAAAATTCAACCTGCTTAATTAGTGCCATTGATCATAATAACTTGTAGAGGTGAATGAGAAGTGTCTCTAAGGGTAGGTTAGCAACCATGGTCTCTAAAGGTTAGACATAGCCTTTGGGGCTCAACACCTAAAATAACTTATCAACAATGGTGACATGACAGAGTAGAGCACACTATCCATTGATTCTAAGACCTGTTAGAATCTTAACTTGGATTGTAAGAAGCTTAAATACATCAAGCACACTATCCATCGATTCTAAGACCTTGCTTTCCGGGAGACAGAGATGAATGCAGAAGCAGCCTACTCATTCTACTGCCTTGCGAGGCTTGGTGGACATGGTGTGTTAAATCATAAGGCTTAGGTGGATGAACGCCGTTGATATGGTGTAATGACCTATTTTCCTAAAATATAGAGAAAATAATACAGTTTTTAAAAGAAAGGCATTTTGGTAATAAGTTGTAAAGAACATTGGTATTATGGTCAATCCAATGTCGAGTGACACTTCTACAGTGGGTTAAAAGGAAATAATAAGATCATCGGGAGAAAAAAAAAAAAAAAAGAAGTATTTTCCATCCATCCTTTTCCCTCCTTTTTCTAAAACGTTTTCTTCCTTCCCCAACAGACGCAACATCCCTTGCATGACCAACATCAGAATACAACGGTAACCAAGAAGTTCTTCTGCTTTCTTTAAGAGTTTGAATACAACGGGATTTACAACAGTTGGTGGATGGAAATCAAGGCATTCGCAAGAAATAGAGGGAAGCCAAGAAAGAAGCGGTCTTGACCACGCAAGCGGAGATTTATATGGTAAGTGCACTTTTTGGTGCTCATAGCGCATGATCTTTGCAAGAGTTTTAACTCTGGAACTGTCTTTTCATCAAAAACTTTTATAGGACCTTTGCTTTTATTGAATATTCGAGATTCACAGCATTAGAAGAAAAACAACACCGTCTTGCGACGAAGAGGAGATCAAAGGACACTTTTCACTCTTACTAATTTTCTTTTATTAGCATGTGGAATTTCACAGTTTATTTTCTTTCCAATGATATAGAAATACAGGTGGTTCAATTTGAATTTCACTGGACACAAAATAGTAACAAATCGTATTTGGATGTAAAATGTTGTAAATTTAATTATAGTCACACGTGTTTCCCTTAATAAAAAAGCTTTTCAATGGTTTGTCATATATTAGAACTATTATTTGGCAGGGAACACTGGTTCACATTAAATGGAGATAGCCAACCAATATGTCCTTTGATATTTTTCCCTTCCGGGAGATGCATTGCATTCTTAACATACCTCCGATGGTCTCTTCCATGAATTTTATTAATGCTGTCGCGGACTCCAGTCTTATATATATTTGTGCAACTATTTGGTCCATAAGGAAATCTAGAACTACCATTTATTCTGGTCCTTCGAAAAATTCCTTAATTGGAAAACTCAGATTCATATTTATCTGCCTTAATTTTCTTAGCTTTTGTATCCATTTCTTCTACCGCCCCGAAATCATATATATAAATACAAATGTATATTTTGATTGTTGTTAGTTTGTAGTCCTTTGTCTACCTACCCAAGAGAGCAGAAGTTTAACCCAAAGGGGGGCGTGCGCGCACACACATACAGAATGGATTTTGGGAAGGGAAATGGCGCTTCAAGTGACGGACAAGAAACCGGATCAAGTTCAGCAAAGAGGAAGAAGTCATATCATCGCCACACTGCCCACCAGATACAAGAGCTTGAGGCGTAAGAAGAATGAATCATTTACAATATTTATTGTTATACAGATTCTGTTCATAAACCCCTTTTGAAGGATATGATAGGATCGATAAAATATATGTAATCTGGAGTTTCAGATTATAATTAATCAGCAAATAGCTACATGGATTTTCCCTTTTTTTCGTTTAATTTGACGAATTAACCTCAATTTTTTGATACTTTGAATGGTTCTAATAAATGAAATATTAGCCATGCAAAAGACCAAACAGCTATGCAGAAAAAAATGTTTGCTTGGCATGTAAATGAAGGATATTTTTACCCAATATTATATATATATATGTATATAGAGGAAGAGAGAGAGAGAGAGGATATTTGTTGACGAATTCCACATGTCAGTGCCAACTTTAATGAAACAGTAACGAAACCATGGCATAAATGAATAGAAGTAATGTTCATTTAGGTGTTCAAAATCTAGACAATACCAATAAGGTTTTTTTTTTTTTTTTTTAATAATTATCATGTGTGAACGGTGAAGCATGATGAGTTGTCTTAATAACGACGTTTCTTAATGATATACTTGCACTAATGATTTTTATATACGCCTTTGAATGCATTTAATGTACTTAGCCTGTATTTATTTTAATGAACATCAAATATCATTAGTATTTTAAGTATCACCTTTATAAGTTTTTAATGGATTAAGCTCATTTATCTTAAAAGCACGTTGAATTTTTTTCTTTTTATCCTTTCACATTACATATTGCAAACGAGAAGGAGAAAACGCAAACCTAATCTGCCATTAGATTACTGTAGTTTTGATCCTATTAACTTAGTTTAGTTATATGGCAAAAGCATAGAAAAATAGAGGAGTTGGATTTTCTTTTTCTTTTTTATCTTTGATTGAGGGCTATAACCACGAAATCACCTCAACTAAGTGGTAATAGAACCTTATGGTCAGAAAAAAATGAAAAAGAAAAAAAAAAAAAAAAACAAGAATGGCGGGAGAACCTCATTTCAATAATCTGTTTACTCATATTACTTTAACGTGGCACAAGAATCCCACTCTTATATGATAGCAAGGTAAAAGCTCACCGTGCATTAAACAAATACAAATATGATCAAAACATGAAGGGAATTAACAGGTAATGAAATAAAATTTGGGTAGTTATATTGTATTCTTCGGAATATTATTTATCTATTTATTTATTTCTACATTGTTATTTCCGACAATAAAAACCAAGCATTTCTACTATTTTTGTTTAAACCGTACAAACATGTGATAATGCTTGCTTTTTCCTTGACATTAAGGTTCTTCAAGGAATGCCCACACCCCGATGAGAAGCAGCGACGTCGATTAAGCATGGAACTTGGGCTTGACCCGAAACAGATCAAATTCTGGTTTCAGAACAAGAGGACTCAGACAAAGGTTGCTTTTCCTTTAGCATTATACATTTGTTATGTAAGGACAAAGTAGATAAATAAATAAATAAAATCCTTTAACAGAATAAAAAATTCAATAGTAATAACATAGAGCGTGAATTGATTAATGTTATATAATTATTAATGATAGTGCGGGTGAATAATAATTTTTCCCTTCTTTTATTTGCAGGCTCAGCATGAGCGAGCCGACAACAATACTCTTCGGAACGAGAATGAAAAGATGCTGTGTGAGAACCTCGCAATCCGAGAGGCACTTAAGAATCTAATCTGCACAGCTTGTGGTGGTCCTCCTGTCCAACAAGAAGACAAACAAACCGTAATGCACAAGCTACATTTACAAAATCGCCAGTTGAGAGAAGAGGCTAGTTACTTATTACATGCCCTTTGGCATTCATACAAGTACAACGTTAATTTCATTACTTAGTAGTTCGACATATATTTTTACTCAGAATGTATGTAGATATCTTGCAGTATGATAGAGTATCCGCTGCTCTGGTAAAGCAACTAGGAAAGCCACTTTCCCAGATTGATGGGCTATTGAGACCTTATGCTGGATCAATATTGGATGTGCCATCATCAGTGTGTCTTAGAAACCAAGGAAGTGGGACTTCTTTTACAGATCTTGATGATAACCCGAAAGTCACATTCACCCCTTCCGACCCTCCACTATTGGCTCAACCTACAAAGGGAATGCTGGCAGCAGCAAAGAGCTCCATGGTGAAAATTGCTGATGAAGCCCTAAGGGAATTGGTAAAGCTCTTGCAAATGGATGAACCTTTGTGGACCAAGTCTGTTTGTGGAAGGTATATGCTTAATTGCGAAAAATACGAAAGGATGTTTTCAATGGCTAGTCGTTTCAAGAACCCAGATGCTCGAATTGAGTCCTCGAAGGATTCAACTGATGTGAATATAAGTGCAGTCGACTTGGTTGGTATGATGTTAGACCCGGTGAGCGATATATATTATTACTTTGGAAAATTTGAAACTATGCCCCCTTAAGCCATTATTTAAGTAAAGATAAGCTCCATGAACTCTCAAAACTTGCTTTTCCCTTTCCATGACCTTTACAAGTGTACTTTTCTCCCAAGCCGTCATTGCAGCCCCACAATCTCAGCTATGTTTACATCATCTTTTTGTGATGATATAGGATATTAAAGACATTCGAGGTAGAAAGTGCACATTATAAAAAATTATGGAGAGGTAAATGCACGTTTTTGAGAGTTTATTTGATTTATCCACACCCAAATAATAGTTTTGGATGCTTTTACAATATCCCTATTTATTTTTCACCTTTTTCTAGTAATCTTCCTTATTAACATCGATTATTCTTTTTCCTTCCTTATGATTTATAGCATCAACAAGTAAAGATCAACAGGCGACTAACCAATGGCATTATAAGCAGGATCAGTGGGTTCATAACTTCTGTACAATTGTTAGAAAAGCAAGGACAATCCTAAGGTTTGACGGTGAGATTTTAGGACAACAGAGTGGCCACTTGCAGCTGGTATCTTTCTTGTTCTCTCCATGCATCGCTCCTTTTTCGTCATCCTAACACACTCGATGAATATCTAACAAGAAAATTATTCAGATGTATGCAGAAATGCACATCCTTTCCCCTCTAGTGGCACCTCGAGAATTCTACTTTCTTCGCTATTGTCAACAAATTGAGGCGGGCGTATGGATTGTTGCAGATGTGTCGTATGATTACAGAAACGAGAGTACTCTCCCTTCTCGTTCATGGAGACTTCCTTCGGGATGCATGATTCAAGATACGCAAAATGGTTTCTCTAAAGTGAGTGCCTTCATTCTATATACCTTTTACACATAAAAGCACTAAACTCGTTACTTTCTTCTATTACTCGAAGGAAAGATTTCATTGAGAATGAGATAACATTTATTAGATCCATAACCATCTGATCTATTAGACACCAAGTAAATCGTTTCATTAAATAGGATTAAATCGAGCAAATTTGGTTTTGAACTGAAGAACCTCGTACTTTAATGGTATGAAAACTTTTGCTTTCACGGAGTAACGTTTTATGCTTATGTGTACTTCAGAATATCAAGATGTTTCTTCTGTTATAATAGGTGACTTGGGTAGAACATGTGGAAGTGGATGATAAAAACCAAACACATAGACTTTACAGGGAAGTATTAGGTACTGGTTTTGCTTATGGCGCAGAAAGATGGACGAGGGCTCTTCGAAGTATGGGTGAAAGACTTAGCAGCTCCATCTTTCAAAATTCACCTACTCCTGACGATGGTGGAGGTACTTTTATTACACCAATTTTTTCCTTTGGATGATTTCGTTTGCCAGAAATGTTATCTAATCATTTTTACTAGCATTTGTTATAATTTAAACTTTAATATTATTAAATAATACCAAACTAACTTCAAAACGTGGTTTCATCTTTGTGGCTTTTATCTGTAAGTGGTAGTTGAAGTCGACAATAGCGCCAGATGGCTAATGATACTGGTTAACTATCGACACGAAGTAGGAAAAGAAAATGATTTCTACTTTTAAAAAGAGAAAACTATTTTTGTTATTTTCTTTTAATATTTTCAGTTCTAACTTACCACCACCACCAGCCATCACTTGCTACGGTTGTCCGTCGCCACTGGCTACCACTTTGACAAAATTTTACGCAACATAAAAGTTAGATTGCATCAAAATATCAAATACTAAAAGAAGTTCATGGTACGACGTTAGCTACATTTCCTCATTTATATTATACAAGACATTTTTGGTGCTTTTCCAGCGATCAATCTCTCCGATGCAAAGAGAAACATAATGAAGCTTTCACATAGGATGGTCAAGGGCTTCTGCTCCATCCTTACCATGCCAGGTAAAATGGATTTTCCTCATTCATCGGATTTGGACACCAGCGGAGTCAGAGTATCTGTTTCAAAGGATTCGGAATCCGGCCAACCCAGCGGCATAATCATCAGCGCCGCCATTACTCTCTGGCTTCCTCTTCCACCCAATATTGTCTTTCGTTTTCTTAAAGACGAGAACACTCGCTACAAGGTACGATCATCAGTCTCCCAATTTATGTGAAAACACAATGATATAATATCATGGCCTTTTTTATGCTTTTAGTGGGATGTACTCTCTGGTGGAAATCCAGTGCAACAGGTAGCAAATATCAACACTGCGAGTCAACCTGGGAACTCCATATCCGTAATAAAGGTAAATCCTGAAATCACCTATTTCTATATACTTGTATCGCCAAACTGCTGATGGGAACTCCTGCACCTTTTTTTTTTTTTTTTTAATTTTTGGTGATGTAAAATTTTGTTTTTATGTGTCATAATGACAACTATCCAATATTATCGTAGTAATCCTAAAATTCTACAAGTAAACTTTAGTGACAAATGATAATAGAAGAATAAATGTCTACTCATTGTCAAAAACTATTAGTATTTGTAATTTCCTGTAATAACTACGGTAATATTTGAGGATTGTAAAAGTTTGACCGTAAATAAAAGAGAAAAAATCCTGAAAAATCATTTTTGGTGAAATACGTTGTTACTATATTTTCCAAGATTCAGAACTTGACTAAAATTTGGTGAAACAGCCAACAGCTTTGAATGAGACCATGTTAATTCTTCAAGAAAGTTACACGGACAATTTGAGTGCCCTAATTGTCTATGCTCCAATCGACATACCATCCATGAATATCACTATGATTGGAGAAGATACTTCAAGCATACCGCTCCTGCCATCCGGTTTTACGGTAACTGCGGACCGTGGTCCATCAAGCACAAGTATTGCTCCACATCAACATGTGGGTTCACTACTTACAGTGGCCATTCAGATACTTGCCAACAGTTCCCCCTCATCTGACCAGGTGAACGTGAAATCAATAGCCAATGTCAATACTCTTATCAGCGCAATAGCTCAAAAAATAAGGAGAGGTCTTAATTGCGATAGCATGGACGATTGAGTTTTCATTGGTTATGTTGTTAGTTGCAATTCAAACTTGGTTCGCATTTGCTCGACCGGTTTATAAGTCTGCATAAACTTTGGATTTCTTTATCATATCAAACTTCAGCTCATAGTCAACATATGTAGTTCACAATGAGTTCTTTGTGGGAACTGGTTAATTAATCAAGGAAATTTCACCATTAGCTGATGATTTCTTTGAGAAGTTGGAATGATGGTTTTTATAGCTGTAGATATCTTGCATTATTTTCTTTGAAATTTATATATATATTCTCTAGAGACAAAAAATTTCATACGATAGATTTTTATTGAATGAACATATAGTTGGGAAGATAATTAGTCAAAGCTTTAAACAACTTATATTTGGTTTTGAAAAGAAATGGATTTACTAGTATTCTTCTGGTTGTTTGTTAGAGCATTTCTCTCGAACAGTCGGTAAGGATGTTCCTAAATTGTGACGCCAACACTTCAAGAACTTATATATTATCGTATACATGTGCGTGGATTTACGTTGTCAAAAATAAAGTCTAAAGTGGAGATTTGGACATGTTGCAATAGGTTAGAGCCTGTGCAATAATTGTTAACGACTTAATAAAAGCAATTCATTTATATCTTATGTACATAAATAAATGTCCTCAAAGAGAACGATTTTTTGGGTAAGGTCTGGTGGATTCGTCAGCCGTAGTGAAGAGTCCTTGGCTAGTATGTTGGTGTTTCAATGTGATTTGAAGGGCTTCAAAGAGAGAAGGTTGGTACTCCTCTTGTGTTACCTATGATTTAATGAGGAATGCAATCAAAAGATAATATTAAAAAGAGGCTCGTCAAAATTATAAGAATGTAAGGGCATCTTTCTAAAAGGTGCATTCATATTTCCATTAGAAAGAAGAAGGCACCTTCCTTATGGTTTAAAAAATAGGAGGTGCCTTATTCTTTATAGAAAATACAAGGAAAGTGCCTTTCTAAAATATGCCTTCCCTATTAAAACTTGTAAACATCAAACTTACATAGGTGTGTGCCCCTTGCAAAACATAGCATAATGAAGTTGCAATAATGAAACAACCTATCCAATCAAATACCAAAGTCTTGATGGCAACTTATATCCCCAACTCCATTGAATATGAATCAAGATAAACATAAGCCAGAAATCAGTAAATCAACTTCAACTAAAATGCGTCTTCGTACAAATAGTTAACCAAGTTGTCCATACAAAACACGTGAACAAATACATCTAATTCTACTTCCTCCTAATTTTACCAAAGACATGCATTATTCATAATGTCAACCCATCTATGGACCTCCCTTCTTCGGCAATGGCTCAAGCTTGTGACTCCTAGCTGGTATTTGTTGCTAGGGTGGCTCAAAGAACTATGGAGGATCAACAATATGTATTTGGGAAGAACCATCACCCTAGAAACTCATAGACATTTTTTAGGGAGCTGATGATATAAAGGAAGGATCTTATAGAATATCCATTAGTGGTGTCTAGAACGAGCTCAAAGGAGGGCTTGACATGCTACCTACATCTAGGTGAGCAGAAGATGTCAAGGCATGAGCTGGCTATAGAGTGTCATGATCATGCAAACCCCCCTTGATGCAGACCCCCCTTGATGTAGTCATGCTAGTCTCCTCATCCTAGTATGTCCGCCTTGCTTAAGGATATCTGGAAGGTTGTAAGCTACCTGGTTCAAGTCATTCTCCACTTGTATAAGCTCTTCAGTAAGATGTAGAGGGTACAAAGTAATCGAAACATGGTTTTGTAGCAACTATATACCTTGTTGAACATGTGCTCAAGCTGTGTGATGGTCGGCCTCATAAATGGAAATTTTCATATGCTAAAATTCTTCAACCTATAAGAAGAAGTAGATTAGTATAAGCCATCACAAGGTACTAACTAGGTTTGCCCTTTTTACACTAGAAGCGTAGGTTAGGGAAAATTATTAGGAGGTTGGTTAAAACTGGCTAGTTTAGCTCATCTCCAATTCAAAAGAATTGGGTCTTATAGCACTAGATCTGATATGCCATCCTGTACCAATGTCCTATAGATGATATAATCTCGGTCCTCGAGAAAGCTATTGTAGCAAGCCTATACTTATCGAATAGATTTTGAATACTTAGATTTAAAGCGTATGCAAAGATAGTTTGAATGAACTGATTTTATGGCACGATAATGAGAGTTAGTCAAAGGACCTCATAAGTATAGATTTTGAAAATACAATAGTAAAATAGTGTTATAGATAAAAAGCTAATATTAGCTTAATTACTTAATATTCATCAATAACACACTAATTCAATTACGGTGACCAATGAAACCTTAGAGATAGATTATGTGGGAATTAAAATCAATAAATTGACATTAAATATTATTTAAAAGTATATATATACATTGAATGTATTTTAATATATAAATATATATAATATTATCCATAATAGGATAAATCCTAGTTAAATATATTATACTATTAAAACTGAGTGAATAGTAATTGATGAAACATAATATATGGGAAATTCCTTGAAAGAGTTAAACATGACTAACAAGGGAAAAAAAATAGATGGATTAGGGACACCTCATGAGCTCTAAAGGGCTAGTGCATTATACTTGTCAAATTAGGAAAAATGCCACCAACACCTAACCTTCCTCATATAAACTTAAGACCATGATTAGTAATTAATTATTATAATTGTGAATGTAGGAAAAATAGAGGGAAAGAGATGGGAAAGTTTTAGGGGGAAATAAGAGAAATTTATAGAACAATAGAGCAAAATTGAGTATTTAGGAGTTCATGGGTCTAAGAAATGACTAGGAGGAAATCATCACCACCATTAGGCCAAAGATCTAATGCCTAAGGTTTCTAACACCACCTCTTCCTCCATTGCTGGCTGGAACTTTGATAATTTGTGAGCATTTCATTTTCTTCCAAATTTCTCTTAATTTCTAAAAATATTAAATTTTCTTATAAAATTATGAAAAAAAAAAATTCTTAAGTTATTTTTTGTGTAAAATCAAGTAAAAATACTGTTTTGGTGAAATTAAGTTGATTTCTATATCGTCTTTAAGAAAATGCCACAATGAAACGAATTTCAATTTATTTCAAAACCCTTAAATGAGATAGTTTTGGCTTCAAAAATTTTATGCAACTTAAACATGACATTTATAATAATGCTATGTAAAGAATTTCATTGAAACTATTTACTATAATTTTTGTTAATTTTTAGGCCCTTAAACCATAATTAAATTGAGATTTATGGGTGTTTATTTAATTTTCTTACAAGAATATGCATGGATTCTAACCTTAGCAGATTTAAGGGAAGATTTAATGTATAATAGTAGGGTTAGAATGAATTTCACCGAAAGATGGGGCTACTTCCAAGAAGATGTGAGATTTTGAGCAGATTTCCCTATTATGTGATTCTAGGATTCCACTCAAACTAGAAGTTAATTATGGATTTCTATAAAAACATAAGTTGGTTAAAGTTTAGAATGGGAGATTGGTACCTAATTAATCCTTTATCAAAAGCAAGGCATTGATATGGAAATCAAGAATAATAAATAGGATTTGAGCAGATCCAAGGGATATCTAAGAGGATTTATTACGTAAAAGTCAAGTAAGACTTACTCAGGGGCTAAGACAAGGGAAATTTCTATGAGAAACACTAATCAAGGGAATCTTAGAGACTAGATTAGAGGGTAAATTTTAAGAACTTTGAAGTTAGATAAACTCAGAGGATAGTTCAAAAGGTATCTTATTAAAGGACCTAAAAATTGAATAGATTCAAAGGATTACTCAAAAGGTAAAATTGGTGTAAAATATGACCTCAATACAACTTAAAAAGTAACTCAGAAGGTTTCCAACTTAAGAACTCTACAATAATTTTAACTCAAAATCTTACTCAGAGGGTAATATAGATAAAAGCACTTATAAAATCTCAACATTTAAGTCTAAATTGTCATGCCTCAAAAAGGTAGAGTATTAATAGTCCCACCGTATGAGCAATCCTAAGATAAAAACTATCCTCACAGCTGCTATCTTAAACCTAGTTCACACTAAGCACACTCAACTTTACCTATTTGATCTAATTAAATACCTATTTGATATAAACTTATGGAGTAATTTTTTGAAATAATTTGTAAAAATAAACTTGTAATTTGACCTTATAAAAGAGTAGTAATGAATCCTATAGGTATTTGTCATTTTACATACAGACCAAAATATTGAAAACTACCAAACCCTTTGAGGAGTCTTATGTAGTTTTCCTTAAAAGATAAAAAAATTAATACTAAGGACAATAATCAACCATTTTTTGTTGCATCTCACTCCCTGTCCTAGTTTACTAGAGCTTGGTTTTAGGTAAGTGCTTGTCATCCATTCGGAACCTGCAAAATGAACTATAAAGGTTTTCAACCAAGTTAGTTAAATTCAATGCATGCACAAGCAAAAGCTATCGCACGACGTTATTTGGTCCATTGTGAGATTAGAGAAATTTTGCTCGTTCTAATCCAAGCTAAGGAGATTGATGTCACACATTCATGACCAAACCGAGGCTTGTATAATGGAAAATACCCTCCTCTCGTGACTATCTTTAAACCACGGGCCCTGCCCTAACCTTACCGTAACCTCCTCTTCTATCGCTTAATTTGGCTAAGGGTAAGAAAATGATCATTTTAACTATCCTCATCAAAGAAGTCTATGTTTGGCCCAAGAATCCTAATCGTTACCTTTAGTAGGTTACAATGCATATTGAGTTAGATGTTAAGCTAAATTTGAGTTAATTCATTTTTAAGGCGATCAACTAAGCTTAAGCAATTCAAATATAATATTCATGGAACAACCATAACATGAGCTCAAGTCTCATCATAGCAAATTGACAGTCAACCACAAGTGTCACATACACACAAACAGCTAACTACAATCACAAGTCAATATATACCAAAGTCTCTAAATATTCTAAAATAATATCTCAAAATATTGTAAAGCATTGATCTCACTTACTTATACTGAAGCTCACTTCGACAAACTTAGAACGTCAAAACTTTACTCGCTCGAAAGTCCTATATATATATACCAAAGCTCATATTTAGCTTTCGTAAGATTTATAAACACGTTAGGGTTTTATCTCGTATTTAGTTAAAATATTATTTATACAGTTATTCAATAGAGTTCCATGTCTATATTTTTATATAAATCAACATTATATATATATATATATACACATACACATATATATTTTAAGTATTTTATTTTATTATATAGGTTATAGCAATTTACTTAATAATATCTATTATACGCAATTTACTATAACTTATATTATATCGTTTTGATTATATCGAAACGTATTTACTATTGTTTATATTACGCTTTAATTATGGAAAGATCGTCATAGGACAATATTTTTCATAATATTATAGAAAACAATCTAGTTTATTACCTAAAGCAATTCAATTTTTGTAAGGTTAGTTTCATGGAGTCTGTATGAACTTAACTGTAAGTTTTATGTGTTCATCTAACAAATTATCTTTAAAGGGTGTTTCTAATTCTAATACTAATTCTAATATATAGATAAAGCTATATAGTAATCAATATCATATTGATATCGTATTGTGTAATGAAAAATATACATTCATACAATTTTGCAACAAAGTATCATAAATCATATATTTACTCAAATTTTATGAAGTAATGATATTAAATTTGTAAGAATATAAAGTTCAATTTTTAATAGTTCTAGTAAATGATTATTCTTAAATGTAGACATTCAATTTTTGCCCCATTTATTTTATTTTTATTTTTATTTTATTTCCTCAATAGGTCCTAAATTAGGAAAAACACAAAAAAAAGGAAATTAAAGAAAACCCAAAGAAATAAAGAAATTTAGAAAAAATGAGAATTTTAGGAAAAATTCAAAAATAAGAAAAAGCAAAAAAAAATTAGAAATTTAGAAAAATACAAAAAATAGAAAATTTAGAAAAAAATAAATTTTTTAGATAATTTAGTATAATATAATAAAATACAGAGAGGGTCATTGAGCCTGGGCTTAGGTTGACCTAGTCCATATGTACAATTAAATAAGGAAAAAACAATAACCTAGCTCAAACTTAATATTGCATATAACTTGGTGGGTTCGATCCATAGAAGATGCAAAATACATCTTTCTTTTTTTTTCTCACTTTATCGCCACGTCACGAACCATATCATTTAATGCGTTGGACACACTCCGACACACTTCTACACACACAGCTTTATATTTGGTATGACATATTATCCAAATTTATATAATTCAAACATGGAAGAAAATCATATTAAATTTAATATTTTCTATCCTTAACTCAACCATGATACCTATAAATAGGGGTCAAGTCTTCATTTTCAACACACAACAAAGCTTCGAAACACGTTGGAAAAACAAAAATTGAAGCTTTCTCTCTTTAGCATGGTTCCTCTCTCTCTTTAAGATAGCATTACCTACGATGTTTTTTGATGAAAAGCACTACCATTAGATTTTCCAAGCCAACACGAGCCGATCCAACCCTAAGTGAGTCAGTTAAAGCCGATCAAAGCCAACCGAAGCTAATCGGAGTCAATCGAGCCGAAGTAAGTCAATCCGAGCCGAAGTGAGTCGACCCCGAGCCAAAGTAAGCCAATTGAGCCGATCAAGCCGATCCAAGCCAAAGTGAGCCGACCGAGTTTATACAAGCCAAAGTGAGCCGACCAAGCCATTCTTAAGCTAATCGAGCCGATCTAAGTCGAAGTGAGCTAACCAAGCCGCCCTAAGCCAATCTAAGTTGCCTTTGAGCCGATCTAAAGCCAATTCGAGTTGACTTGGTTTGTTTTTTTTTTTTTAATTTTATTTATTTGTTTATTTTTTAATGTTATAAATGAGAAAAATAAAAAGAAAAAGAAAAAGAAAAAAAGAAGGAAAAAGAAAAAAGGAAGAGAAGAAAAACAAAAAGAGAAAAAGAGAAAAAAAAAAGTAGTCTATTTATTTTATTTTTAGTTTAATAGAAATAGATAGAATAAGTAATAAAATAAATAAGATAATATAATAAAAATAAAAATAAATAAATAGGTTAGTGAATAAGAATTGTTTTGACACTTAGAAAAATCAAGTTTTCTAAAAATAAATGGACCCTTTCCAAATTATAACTATTTTAGAGTTTCCAAAAATAAAACACTGATCAGGACCATTTAGGAGAATTTCCTTAAATAAATTGAACTAGGTAAAAACGTAAATCCGACCTTTTTTCAAAAATTAAAATCAAATCACCTGCTAAAGTTTTCATAAAAGAATTATGCACGCCTAATCCCAAATAATGGGTATGTAAGCACTTACAAGATGATGATAAAAATAAAAAAATCTAATTTTCTTTTTTCCTAGATTACTTGAGTTATCCAATTAGAGTAATTAATAATTGAGTTTTATAAAATTAAAAAGGTGATTTTTAAGATTTAGGTTAAATTTGGAAAGTAAGTAATACCCATAAGGGTTTAAAGATTACCATCCGGATCTACATCTCTAGTTTTCAAAAAAAAAATTATTTTATAAAATGATTTAATCAATAGACCGGTAGTTAAGTTATAACCAATCCACTCAAGAAAAAGAGTTAAGTTATAACCAATCGAGTGGATTGGTTATAACTTAACTCTTTTTCTTGACTCCAATCAAGTGATGACTCTAAAGTACTTTCAAAATGTAAAAAGAACTGATTTTCTTTAATCCTTAGTCAAGAGTCAATACTATGAGTAAAGGTTTAGTACTAATCGATTTAGAGAAGACCTAATTTTAAAAGAACCAGGAGGTCAAAAACTAAGCTCAATAGGTTGGCGACTCCACTAGAGAGCGTTGAGAAGGTTAACTATTCGACTTTTCAAAATTAAAATTAATCTCTAAAAATCACCTTAGTGTAATTTATATATTTTCTTTGTTATTTGTATCATAACTGTACTAAATTTTTTGTGTGATTAGTTTTATGTAGTTAACTGTTTTAAGGGGGGGAATTTATTTCTCATACCATGAATGTATGATGGATACGGTCAAACTTAAGCCGTCTTAAGACCCTAGGACAAAGAGCCATTGTGTAAGTCCTGGGCATAATAGGGCAACCACTATTCAGGGCCGATTAGGCTATCCTACTTAAACTTTGATATGACCAATGAACCGTTTTGTAAGAAATACGTGACGTCACAGAGTTTAAGGACTTCTAAAACCCACCCTTTTTGCATACATCCTTTAGGGTTTTAAGGTGGCATTGTTATAAAGGAGAAAAAAGAAAAAGACAAAGTTGAAGCTTCTTTTCTTGTATTTTCCTAGAATTCACTCTCAGCTTCTATTTATCTATTTGTACTATTATCTTGCATATCACACACATTGGGATATGGGGGTTCATTCGCTGCATCAAAGATGCAGGATAGGCAGGGTTAGACTTAAGCCTTTTTAGGACTATAGGAGAAGGGCCATTGTATAGGCTTCAGGTGCTATGGTGTAACCATCGCTCAAGATTGATTAAGCCACCTCACTTAAGCTCGATGTGATCAATGAAACCGTTCTTTAACAAGTGAGGTCACAAAGCTTAAAGATCTTTTTAAAACCTACCTTAGTTGCATTCATGAACCCTTTTTTCCAAAATCAGCAAATTAATATGATGTGGTAAAAAAAAAATCTATGAAGTGTCCTAATCTTTTCCTTGTAAATATTCATTAGTTTGAATAGACATCATGAGAGTTGTATCCTTTTCTTTGTACCCTCTACTCTAACTCTTTCCAATCACTTCTTTTAAGATTTAAGGAATGTTTTTCTACTGCTTTATCTCTTCTTGTAAATAAGTTTTATCCTTATATTTCATTTTTCCTTTTCTATTTCCTAAAAAGAAGAGTATTCTTTCAAAAAAGGAAATTAAAATAAAGAACTTGCTAACATGTGAGGATTCTTGTCTAGAGTAATGGCCAACAGTGAAAATAACAATAAACTTGATGGTACTAAGCCTACAGAAGTAAGGTTTCGTTCATTAGAGCAAGCTATGAAAAAACTACAGATTAGTTGAGTTTCTTGGTTGACAATGTTGCTTTACTTTAAAGCCACATCAAATGAAGAGCACTCTAGGGCCGACTGTGGAAAGAATATGGAGGCTCTACCTATGGAAGCAGGAGAGAACTATCCAAAGGCTAATCTAGCTTTTGAGTCTTTTAAACTGAAAGAGGTTTATCCAAAAGTCAACCCAGTTTTTAAGCCTAACACATATTCATTCCCAATCAATAAAAGGCCAATTAATTCTAGGGCTAACTAAGATAGCTTAAAAGAATTGGAAAGGAAGTTGACCTAACAAATCACTGAGAAAATGAAGGTAATCAGAGGCTATGATGGATTCGATTAGGCTAAGATCACTGACTTTTCTACATTTGATGTTAAGGCTTACCTAGAAAAATTCAAAATGCTAGAGTTTGAAAAGTACAATGGGATCGGATGCCTAAAGTTACACACTAGATTTATACGTCCACAAGATGGGAAGATATGTTCAAAATAATCAACTCATAGTATAAACTTTCCAAGATAATCTGACAGGGCTTGCATTAACCTAGTATGCCTAGCTTGATCTCAGCCAGATCAATACTTGGGAGAAATTAGCTTGAGCATTTTATGAGCTATATATGTTCAACATTGAGACGACTCCTTCAATTTAAGACTTAAGCACAATGAGAAAAAAGAAAAATGAGTCGTTTAAGGAATACACCCAAAGATGGAGGGGCATAGCAGCTAAAATCATTCCTCTTCTCCCTAAAAAAGAATTAATATATGTCTTTATTGACTCATTGAAGAAACCTTATTATGGTCACTTATTAGGTAATACAATGGCCAGCTTTGCAAACATTGTACTTATTGGAAGTCGAAGTGAAGAAGCCATAAGGACAGGGAGGTTAATTGGAAAAAGACCATCCCCACCAAATTTAGGGGCATAGGTAAAAAGTACAATGTCAAGACATACACCAAGTGGAAAAGGCCCAAAAATACCCAAAAGAAAGTTCACTTAAATCCCTATCTCGTTGTCTGAAGTCTTTGACCAACTAAGAAATGAGGGCTTATTGCAACAAAAAGCCTTAATGCCAAGATACAAGCCGAGGAAATACAACCCAAATACATAATGTGAATATCATATGGGTCAGGAAGGGCATTCTACCGATAACTGCTAGGAATTGAAAAATAGAGTTCAAGACCTAATTGATGCAGGGGTAATCTAATTGGACTCAATTAAAGGATATGGTCAGATTTCATGATGTTTGTAAAAGACAAGTGATTCAAATAAAGTGCTTTATTTGCATTTCTCCTATTTCAAGATATCTCATTAATTAAAAGGTTTAGAATGAAGAAAGGTAAGATAAATCCGAAACACCAACCCTAAGATACTTTAAGAGTCAAGGGGCATCATTATGAGGAAATTGGACTCATTCCTTGAAGGAAGTCCATCTTACAATTAATACCCAAATCAAAATGAAATTAGGCAATCTTTTCAGTATCTCAAACACAAAATCCTTTGTCGACCCTATTAGACCTTTTACTGGGGTATTCTCAAAAAATTAAACCCTGTCAACAACCACCCCATAATGGGGGCAAAAAAAAAGGTTAGGAGCATCTATCAGAAGAAAAAAGTTAAAGCTAATTTGTGCTTGCTTTAGTTACATCAATTCAAAAGTAATAGTTGGCATTGATAATTAATTTCCTCTAAGATGAAGAAAGGAATCCATTATAAACACTAAAACCACATATGCTTTTAGTTGTAAGCCAAAAGAAAGAACAATCATTTTGTCTTAAATGAAAAAAGAAAAGAAGAAAAAAAAAAAAAGAGAAGTAGGAAAAAAGAGGAAAATGAGCAAGTGTAAAATGAAACATAGATCTGCATAAACAAGGTGATCAAGTCCAAAGCTTTAAATCCCAAAAGGATATGGGGCACAACAATCCAATCTTGAATAAAGACCTACGTTTCAAACAAGGGCCCTAAAAACGCAATCAAAGCAATTAAACTTGAAAGAAGCTGGGGCAAATACCAAAGTTTCCCCCTAAAAATTATTTTTGCTGACACATGGCTCATGGCCCACCCATAATTCTACCCTTCCTTAAAGGCCCTTTTGGTTAAAGGAGATAACTTATCCTTAGTAAAAGTTACATTTGAAGCTAGGACAAGCATAATTTTAGTTTTACTTATAAGGTTCTTGACTTATAAACTTAGGTTAAAGAGCAATTCTTTCATAAAAAGCTATTTTAGTAATATCCATTTTGAAATCGAAGACCAAAATCCTTCATTACATTGTAGTCCGAAAAAAGACCTAATGAATTGATCAAAAGGGTATTACTTATAAGGTGGACCATAATTTTTGGAATTGAAGTCAAAAGAGAGGAGTTTAAACCGAGAGTAGAAGGAACTCCTTTTAGACTAAGCCTAACTCTAATGAGATATACTTTGATAAGAAGAAATTTGAAGAAGTCATGGAAAGTTATGTGCCTCTGAAGGAAAGAAAGGGTTCTCTTAGACAAAGGCAACTTAAAAGATCAAGTTGCTGTGTCGCTAAAAAGCCTACGCACTACTAAGAGAATCTAAACCTGTTTGCAAGTCAAAAAATTAGGATAAATTCAATTCCCTCTCATTTCAATCCTTTCTTTTGTCTGTATCCCCTTAGTGGTCTAAGTTTTCAACAAGATAAGAATCGTCATTTCTTTTGAAAGTCATCTTCTCCGGAGTCAACCCCAACAGTAAACTTCTATCATTACACCAGCAGTAAGCTTCTATCATTACCTTAACAACAATTGTTTTCAAACGAGTTTTCTTCCTATTACCTAAAGTTCAGGGATATACTTAAAATTGCTTCCAAGTTGGCCTTAGAGGCCAAAATCATCCTCTTTGACATGATCAACCTCATGCCTAGTGTCACCCACCTCTCTTCCTATATAGGGATTTTATCCTTAGTGGTTACTCTATCTTTCAGGATTGTCAATCAATAAATCTATCTGTATCAAGACATTTTTTTTTTTAACTCCTTTTACTTTGATCCCCATGGATCGTTTGCTCTTTACAGCACTATCCATATAGTAAAAACCATCAGATCATATGCTTTCAGAGCACTATCCTAACCTTGAAACCCTCAAATTATATGCTGTCAAAGTGCTATCTTGACCTTAAAACCCTCAGATCATATGGTCTCAGAGCACTATCCTGACCTTGAAACCTTCGGATCGCATGCTCTCAGAGTATTATCTTGACCTTAAAACCCTTGGATCATATGCTCTCAGAATACTATCCTCACCTTGAAACCATTAAATCGTATGCTCTCAAAGCGCTATCCTAACCTTAAAACCCTCAAATCGTATGCTCTCAGAGTGCTATCCTAACCTTGAAACCATCGAATCATATGCTCTTAGAGCGTTATCTTAACCTTGAAACCTTCGGATTTTATGCTCTTAAAGTACTATCCTAACCTTAAAACCATCATATTGTATGCTCTCAAAGCGCTATCTTAACCTTGAAACCATTGAATCATATGCTCTCAAAGTGCTATCCTGACCTTAAAACCATTGGATCGTATACTCTTAGAGCACTATCCTAACCTTGAAATCATCAAATCATATGCTCTTAGAGTGCTATCCTAACCTTAAAACCCTTAGATCGTATGCTCTCAAAGCGTTATCTTGACCTTGAAACCATCGGATCGTATGCTCTCAGAGCACTATCTTAACCTTGAAACCATCGAATCATATGCTCTCAGAATGCTATCCTAACCTTAAAGCCATCGGATCGTATGCTCTTAAAGCGCTATCCTAACCTTGAAACCTTTGGATAGTATGCTCTTAGAGCGCTATCCTGAACTTGAAACCATTGGATTGTATGCTCTCATAGCACTATCCTAACCTTAAAACCATTGAATCTTATGCTCTCATAGCACTATCCTAACCTTGAAACCCTTGAATCGTATGCTCTCAAAGCGCTATCCTAAACTTGAAAGCCTTGGATCTTATGCTCTCATAACGTTATCCTAACTTAGAAACCCTCGAATTGTGTGCTCTTAGAGCATTATCCTAACCTTGAAACCCTCGAATCGTATGCTCTCAGAGTGCTATCCTGACCTTAAAACCCTCAAATTGTAGGCTTTTAGGGTACTATCTTAACCTTGAAACCATTGGATCGTATACTCTTAGAGTACTATCTAGACCTTGAAACCATCAGATCGTATACTCCTAAAGCACTATCCTCACCCAAGGCGAAACCCAAGGATCACATGGCCTCAAAGTGTTATCCTAATTTCTTATCACTCTTTACAAACCTACCTAGGTTAGTGAGCTCGAAAGGGTACGACCAAGTTCTCTTGATCAGCTTAAGATTGCTAGTTCCTTAAAGACACTCCTATCTAGGTTAGTGAGTTTAGAGAGGTAGAACCAAGTTTCATTTCTTCACCAAATCCCCAGTTAGTCATTTTAAAGTCAGCCTAAGGGCAAAAATAGTATTTTTTTGTCTTTGTGGTAAAGCTTTATTTAAACTTCACTATAAAAAGGGATAGCTATAGACACTTAATTTTTGCCTCATTTATTTTATTTCCTCAATAGGTCCTAAATTAGGAAAAACATAAAAAAAAAATAGGAAACTAAAGAAAACCCCAAAAAATAAAGAAATTTAGAAAAAATAAGAATTTTTGGAAAAATACAAAAATTAAAAAAAAAGCACAAAAAATAAGAAATTTAGAAAAAAAAATAGAAGATTTAGAAAAAAAAAATAAATTTTTTAGATAGTTCAGTAGAATATAATAAAATAAAGAGAAGATTATTGAGCCTAAGCTTAAATTTAAATTGAGCCTAGGTTAACTTGGTCCATATGTGCAATTAATTGTACATATGAATAAAGAAAAACTAACAACCCAGTTGGATAAGTATTCGGACTTAATATTGCATATAACTTGGAGATCTTGGGTTTAATCCATGGAAGGTACAAAATGTATCTTTTATTTTCTTTTCTTACTTCATCGCCATGTCACGAGCTACATCATTTACCAACTCACTTCTAAGTGTAGTGGACACACTTCTACATGCTTTGGACGTACTCTTATACACGCAGCTTTATATTTGTCATCACATATTGTCTAGATTCGTTTAATCCAAACATGGAAAGAAATTATATTGTATTTAACATTTTTCATCCTTAACTCAATCATGATACCTATAAGTAGGGGTCTGCTCTTCATTTTCAACACATAACAAAGCTTTGAAACACTTTAGAAAAACAAAAATCGAAGCTTCCTCTTTCTAGTATGGTTCCTCTCTCTCTCTCTCTCTCTCTTTAAGATAGCATCCTCTATGGTGTTTTCTGATGAAAAACACCACCATCGAATTTTTTGAGCTAACATGAGTCCATTTGAGCCAAAGTGAGCCGACTAAGCCAACGTGAGCTGACCCTAAGCCAAAGTAAGCCAACTAAGCCAATTGAGTCGATCCAAGCTAAAGTGAGCCAACTAAGTCGATACAAGCCGAAGTGAGTCAACCGCCGTTTTTAAGCTGACCGAGTCACCTTACGCCAATTTGAGTAGCCTTTGAGCTGTTTGAGTCGACAAGGTTTATTGTTGTATTTTTTCTCTTTTTAATTTTATTTATTTGTTTATTTGTAAATTTTATAAATGAGAAAAAGAAAAAAGAAAAAAAGAATGAAAAAGAAAATAGGAAGAGAAGAAAACAAAAAGAGAAAAAGGGAAAAAAAAAAGTAGTCTATTTATTTTATTTTTAGTTTAATAGAAATAGATAGAATAAGTAATAAAATAAATAAGATAATATAATAAAAATAAAAATAAATAAATAGGTTAGTGAATAAGAATTGTTTTGACACTTAGAAAAATCAAGTTTTCTAAAAATAAATAGACCCTTTCCAAATTATGAATATTTTAGAGTTTCCAAAAATAAAACATCAATTAAGACCCTTTAAGAGAATTTCCTTGAATAAATTAAACTAGGTAAAATCATAAATCTGACCTTTTTTCAAAAATTAAAATCAACTCACTCGCTAAAATTTTTATAAATGAATTATATACATCTAATCCTGAATAGTAGGTACGCAAGCACTTATGAAACGACGATAAAAATAAAAAAATCTAATTTTCTTTTTCCCTAGATTACTTAAGTTATCCAATTAAAGTAATTAACAATCGAGTTTTATAAAATTAAAAAGGTGATTTTTAAGATTGAGATTAAATTTGGAAAATTTGTAGTACCCGTAAAGGTTTAAAAATTAGCTTTCAGATCTAAATCTCTAGTTTTCAAAAAAAAAAAAAACTATTTTATAAAATAGTTTAATCAATAGACTAGTAGCTAAGTTATAACCAATACACTCAATTGATTATGACTTAACTCTTTTTCCTAACTCCAATCAAGTGGTGACTCTAAAATACTTTCAAAATGTAAAAAAAAAAAAATCGGTTTTCTTTAAACCCTAATCGATGATCAGTACTAAACAAGTAAGAATTTAGTACTACTCGGTTTAGAGAAGACCTAATTTTAAAAGAATTAGGAGGTGACAAATCAAGCTTAACACTAGAGATCTACTTATTTTAAAAGTGGTGCTAATAATATACAAATTTTACAGTTATCAATATTTTAAGTTTATAATTTGAAAAGAATGAAATGATAAAGATAAAATACTCCTTCTAGGAAAATAATAAAATAATGAATATCTCTTTTCTATAACTATTAAATATCAATTAAAAAAAATATTTATAATCATAAAATAGAGGTTACTTAGAAATATCAAATGACAGAAAATTTTAAATCTTCTAGTTCTTTTTCTTCTTCTTTTTTCCTCTTCTTTCTCCTTTTCTTCTCTTTTCTTTCATTTTATTTCTTTTCTTTCTTTCTTTTTTCTCTCCATTTCTCTCTTCCCCTCTCCTCTCTTTCTCTCACCCCATCCCCTTGATTGTATTTTTTGGCGACGTAAATGGCTTTTATAACTATCAGCATTTCACTGCCTTCAAATGGTAGACAGCATAATTAATTTTTTTTTTAAATTGTACAATTAAGTTATATTATATTTTATTTAATATTTATCCAAATTCTTATAATATTCAAAGAATATTCCTTATTTTCATCACCAACATTATTACTAAAGAATAATTCATAGTTGAAATTTCCTTTTCTCGCGTATCATTATTTTAAGGGAGTTTTAACGTAATTATTAATAAAAATATTAGTAACGTATAATATATAATTAAGTTATATTAATTATTTGAGACTTATTTATATACATTTTATTTGGTATTTTACTCACCAATATTAATTATTAAGATTACATAGTTAATTTTAAAAGATTCATCATAAGTTATATATAAAATTACGAAATTCTACATTATAGCAATTAGATCCGATAAACTCGATATTTCTAAGAAAGTTTCATATAAATGAGCTTAAAGTGAGACACTAAAACTATATGGTTATTTCATTTAAATTTTCTCCTAATCATGAGAGTTCAACTTAATCCCATGAGTTTATCATAAATCATAATTTTTAGAGTGTCTCTCAAGCATTAAATTTTTCAATTAATTTCTTATTAATTTATATGATTATATATCTATGTCTAGATGTAATTTTGACATTCTCACACCTATGAATACTTCTAATTAATTTAATGAAGAGAAAATATCTGACCAACTAGATTTATACTAATTCAATTACTTTTACGTATTATCTCATATCATTAGTAATATTATTATACTCATTGTTCTCTTATTAAAATTCATATTTTTGTGGTTACAAGTAACATTAGTATAAACTATTTTACACCTATTGATCTAACTTATAAATATATTTTTCTATAAAAAATATAAAATACTTGAACGTTAGTAAGTCGAAGTCACGTGGCATTATGTATTATGTATATTTTTAAACTTTTGAGTTAATATATGAGTATAATTATTATTTATACCGGGTGTACTTCTAAAAATACGTATATACTCATATAATAAATTATACTATATTATCTCATTTTATAACTTAATTAACTTATCATTAAGTTTCATTGCATTCCGAGCTCGATTTTAGGGGTTTCAAGTAATTTTGTATTCAAGTAATTTTGTGTTCTAGTAAGTAATCATACTTTTGGGGGCAAAATTGAGACTTTGGATAATTATTTTCAAAATCTAACTTCACCACGTCATTTCAACTAACTTTTTTATTTTAATCGTAAAGTTTGGACTCAATCGGATAATTTTACCTGAAAACCCTAAATTTAGGTATGATTACCTTAAATTGATGTATGATTACTCCAAATTTAACTTTACAATTTTATATATCATTATTTTGATTGTATTCTTGATATTCTTATTATATTATAGATTTCCAAATGTATAGGAATTCATCGATTAAGATTATCATATTTCTCGTAAGTTTCTAGCCTAATTGGTTTACTTTCCTAAATGCCCTATATTAACTATTGACCTTAATCATACAAGGATAGGGCTTTATCCTATTACTCAAATGTACATGTCTTGGTTGCTAACTTATGGGATATTGCATAAATAACTTGCAAAACCAATACCAAAACAACCTAATTCATCTAAAAATGGATCAATCACTGTTAATTCATGAGTCTTATATAGACTAATGTTAATTAATTGCATATATATAGGGATGATCAAAGGTTACAAGTACGACGACCACAATTTGTGAATAACCGAGGTCTAGGTAAGTGGGATCAATGTTTCATTACATTTTGAAGTATTATTCTAGAATACTTGGAGGCCTTAGTATGTATTTATTTATGGTTGTAATTTAGTTAACTTTATGTGTACTATACATATGCCTAAATATCGTTCTATTGTTGCATGAGCTGAAGTCTATTTATTGTTTGTTTTGCAATTACTACTTCAATTAATCTATTTGAAATTGGTTGACCACCTTGAAAATGATCTAATTTAAACTTGGCTTAAACTCTAACCTATCATACATCGTAACCTACTAGGGGAAACGACTAAGATTCTCAAGCTAAATGCAAACCTTAAATAAGGATAACTGAAATGGTCATTTTCTCACCCTTAGTCGAACTAAATGATAGGAGAGAACATCACAGCAAGGTTAGGAATCATGGTTGGAAGGTAGTCTTAGGTGAAGGATGTTCTCCATTGCACAAGCCCCAGTTTGGTTTCAATTCATATGTGAGACGTCAATCTCTTCAATCCAGATTAGAGCGAGTGTAATTTCTCTAATCTCATGATAAATTAGATAACGTTATGTGATGGCTCTTTCTTGAATATGCATTGCATCTAGCCAAATTGCTTCAAAACCTTGGTTGCCCTTTGTTAGATAAATACTTTTATCTCTGTCCCACTTATTGAGCAAGTTGTAACCTATTCATCTATAGTTCGTTTTGCAAGTTCAAAGTAACTTACGAGTACATCACCCAATTCCAAAAGCTAGAAAACGGGATCAAGGGTGGGGATTAAGACGTAATGGCTAAACTCTTATTTTTCTTATCAATTGTACTAACTTTTAGCAAAACTACTAAGGTCTCCTTAGGTAGCCCTCTTGTTTTCCACTATTGTGTATACTAAGTATCATAAACCTTTAAACTTTTACAAATTCTCCTCTTTGACATGTTATCTTTTCATGCAACCATAATTTTGTAAATACTTGTCAATTTTGAAATATTTTGCCATTTATCGCATATAAAACTCGATTCTTTTCAAAACATTTAGTTACATATTCATTTTTAACAGTCATTTTGAAAGATTACACCACAAGTTTATAATAAATAGATATCGAATTGGATGATTCAAAGCGATCAAGTTGGGTTTGCTTCGTATGATCTAAGTTTATGGTAGTAACTGTGATATCAGCTTCTATCTTAGGGTGGTTTATACGACAAGACTATTATAACTTCGTTTTTTCGAGGCATGACATACTATGTACCTAAATTCTTGGTTAACAATATTACATAACTGGGAGATCTTCATATTGGGGTCATCTCTAATCACATTTAGAAATACACTAGCCATTGTATGGAAATCTAACTATTGATGATATTGATGTATAAACAGACTTACATAAGAGTAGGCCCCTTAAGTGAAGAATAAGCCCTCTAACTTCTTCTTACAAGCATCCACCTATAGCCATTAGCCCTCTTAGAATAGAAAACAAAATACTTACTCCTCTTAAATTCATCTATAGTGAAGTTATGATGATTCTTGATATGGTATACTTTAACAGCTCTTACAAGATCCATCTAAGTGTTGAACTCATATCTCTATTGAGATTTCACTAATTAATAGGTTACTAAACTTAGCATTCACATATTTCTCATAGTTTCTATACCATCATCCCCACTAGTATTAAAAAGGGGTTAAAATCCCTAATAGCTAATTTAATCGTATGAACATTTGATGGATGTACTAAGACTTGAGGGACTCCATTAAGCTTGAGCCTAAGCTATAGGCATGTGCAACAAGAATTTCAAGCATAGTATTGTCATTATCATCCTCCTCATTATCATTATTGTTCTCCTCATCATTATCATCCTCCTCCTTATCACCATCAACCTCATAATTATCATCATTGTCCTAATAGTCTATAACTCCCATATGTTGAAGCACAAGGTCATGCGATACCTCCTTCCTAAGGATCAATCCAACTACCTCATCAATGACATTTTCATTATCCTACGTAAGCATAAACAAAAGCAATGGCCCGAACTCGTTTATCGTAGGCTAGCTAACTATTATGGTTTGCACAAGTATTGTATGGACAAATGTGTTTGCTTTGAGATGCATACTGTCAAGGAAACCTAACTCTTTTTTACTTCTCCAATCCTCACATTCAAGTGGTAAATGTGAGTATGCCTAAAAGTTTCGACCCTCTCAAATAAGTTCTCGACATTATCATCATCCTTTATGGCTATTGAAAAATACGAAATAACTTTTGAATAGCCTTAGGATTTTTTTATAGAATCTAAACTATACCAACACCGAGATTAATTCCAATACCCTAAGAAACCCTTTATAGAAGTTTAGAAAAGTTCTCATTGGTTCTTATTTTCAATATCTTAATTGGGTTCCAATCATTGTCCTAAATTTCTCTTCACAATATTCCTAGAGCATATACCATGATTTAACTGAACCTATCATTTTCAATCTATCCACAACACAAGTAACATATCGATTAGCTTGGAGTGCATTGTGCATTTCAACCACATGCTATTACCCATCCTCTTAACCAAACAAACTATTCACAACTATTTTAACGAACACTCGGTGTACATTGTGCAATTGATTAATAACTACGGTAAATCACATTATACATATTACTTAATAATCATATAACTACACATTATTACCCTAGTATACAAACATAAAATTAACAATAATATGGATAAAATACATTATTATGAACAATTAGATAAGTAGGTTAAGATTTGTCAAATTCCATGAAAATTGTGAAAATGCAAGTAAAATTTGATGTTATAAGAGAAAGGAAGCATATACCTTTGATTTTTGTGGAAGATCTTGCCAAAAAAAAAAAAAAA
>JAMXBB010000011.1:56467279-56536678 GCA_024138015.1 Lumnitzera littorea | reverse complement strand
ACGAAAAGTAGTAAGTGTTTGAATTAGATAACTAAATTATTATTATATTTAGTACTATTTACTTAAATTAACTATTTGTTTATATGAAATTATCGATTCAAGCTTTTTCATTAATTGCATATAACTTTTTCAATTTAGTTTGGATTTTTTATAAACTTATAGTCCGTTTTAATTATTTTCGGATGTACTTTTTCGTAGGGGTTTTGTTTGGGATGTTATAACTTACATTTTCTATTACGCTTGAACAAATATTGCGGAATTCATTATTTTGACTTAAATAATTATAAAATATTATTTTGAGCTTTTCTTTATATAGTTATGGTTTAATAAATATTTAAATTTTATATTTTGTAATTTTCTTATTTTTAAGTCTATTTTACTATAATTCACTTATTTTTGCTAATTTTGAGGTTTAAGACTTATTAAATCCATTTTTTCTACTTTAATAATTTTCTAATTAATTATTTATTTTATTATTATTTTTAATTAAGAATTTAATTAAATTTAGTTAAATGTTGATGTAGCAGCATAGGAGAATGCCACGTGTCATTTCCGAACTTTTGTAATTTTTCTTATTTTATATTTTTACGTCATATATATATTAATATTTATTATTATATATATTTACTATTTTACTTTATTTATTAAATTAATATTATAGTATATTACATATGTACTATTCAAATATATCGGTATTTCTACTTATACCATACTATTCATATACGTATTTTTATACATATAATAAACTTATATACTATAATTCACATAACCCTAGATATATTATATATACTATATGATGAGTATATATATACATATAATTATGTTTTTGTATTTTATACATATACATACATATACGATTATATATATACATATAAGATTATACATATTATATATATAATCGTATATGTATGTATAATACAATATACATACACTACAACATACAATATACATACCGAATATATACACTCTATTATACATATACTATATTATACTAGTATTTTGTATTTTATAATTATATATGCCTATTTTCTATTACATATATATATATATACATATTATTGTTTATGCCAACATATATACTTTGTAATAACAATACCAAGTATATATATATACTATTCACGCATACATATGTATATATGTACATAAACATAATTCCCTATACTAACTATTTGTAGAATTGTTTATAACATGCATAATATACATGTGAATATACTTTAATATCTACACATATATGAACATACATATATAAAGAAATACTAAGATTACATATAAATTTTAAAATACATGTATGTACAAGAATATATCAAGATAATTAATATAAAATAAATATACTATACATACTCCTTTTTTTTTTTTTTAATTAGTAACTTGTTGAATCAAAAATAGCAAAGCTTCTTCTCCTTCCTCTAAATTTTCTTACTGAACTTTGAAATCAGAGGCAATAATAGAAGAGAAGGATAGGATGGCATAGTCTAAGAAAAGAAAAGGATGTAGATATGTGTTTTGTTCTTGTGTTTTTTAGTTTAAAAAAAATGGATTGCATATAGACTCCAGCTGATTGAGTATAGCTGCAAGAGGAGGGGAAAAAAATTAGGAAAAAGCAAGAGAAAGTTAGCTTGAATTAATTATGATTCGACTTACTCCTTATCAATTGCCTTGTCTTTTACACATAATTTGCATATGTAAAAGAATGAACCACACAAGTGGTGGCAAGGAAGAACTCTAGAAGCCGGACGTGGCAAGGAATTAAGGGAAAGAAGCAAAAAGAAAAAGGAAAAGAAGAAAAAAAAAAGGAAAATGAAGAAAAAGGCAATTAAAAATAAAAATATTAGATTTTTCTAATTATAGAAATTATAAATTTAGTATTTATAAAATAATATTGAAATTTTATAAGAATTTATTAATTTAATTATTACCCATTACATTTATAATATTTACGAGTTATTTTAATGTGTTCGTTAACAATTTTACACGTATATTCGACAATTATATTTGATTAGGGTTTTATTACTATTAGTTATATTTATTCATTTTATAAGCTTAAAATTATAGTTTTAGGGTTTTTGTTAAGTTCAAATTCAATTTCGAGTATTTGTGCATACATAAATTTTAGAGTTTTTGTACGCAATTTAGATTTCAATCAAATTTCTAGGATTTTTTTTGTTACCGATAATATATTCAATTTCATGAAATTTTTATTTCACTCGGCCTTATCTACTCATGAAATTATCTACAATACTATAGTTCAATTCTATTCTCAAATAGCTAAATTTGCGGGATTTACAATGAAAATTAGCTATCATGCAATGATAAGAACTTTAACACTAAGACTTTCCAAATATATGGTGCTATCAAAAGGAAAAGAAGTCACTTTCTTGATCAACTATGGAAGTACATATAACTTCATTCAACCAAGTGTTGTTAAATGGCTTGGTTCATCCTCTTTTAAGATAATGGTAGGGAATGGAGAGCATTTGAAATGTACAAATGTATGTAGAAATATGCCAATTAAAATAAAGGAACAAGCATTGAAGTTGGATTGTTATATCCTTCCTTTGCAAGGAGTAGATATCGTTTTAGAGTGCAAAATTTAAGACCAATTTTGATGGACTATGGTGCATTCACTATGTCCTTTAATAGTGATGAAAATGCAATACAACTCAAAGGGCAAATTGCAATATCGAAGCCAATTTTCACAAGTCAATTGCACAAATTAATTGTAATAGATTATATGGTGTTTTTTTTAAGCTTAATTCAAAATTCCATGTATACCACCAAGAATGAAGCCTTAGAAGTTATATTGGGTAGATTTCCATAAGTTTTTGCAACTTCTTCATCATTGCCACCTTTGAGAGATGTACAGCATCATATTCATTGAAAGGATGAATCAATGCCCATCAATGTTTGCTCATATCATTACCTACATTTCCATAAATCATAAACTAAAAAGTTGGTAGTTGAAATGCTAAACTCAAGTGTGATTCAACCAAGTATTAGTTCACTTTCATCACCGGTGCCCTTAGTAAAAAAGAAAGATGGGAGTTAGAGATTTTATATAAACTCTAAAACATAAAATTAAGTGACTGCACTTGATGAATTTCCATTTCCAACTATAGATGAGCTTTTGAATGAATTGTAGCATCTATTGATATTTTTAAGTTGGATCTTAGAGCTAGGTATCATCAAATTCGAATATATTTTAAAGATATACCTAAAACAACTTTTAAAGCATGAGAGGGTCATTACGAATTTTGAGTAATGTCCTTTAGATTGTTGAATGCCCTTGCCACATTTTAAGCTACAAATAACCTTCAACTATAAATTACGAAACATTAAAACGAATAGTTATGAGACTTCAAAGTCATCTAAAGAGTATAACCAATAAAAGTTAAAAAGAATATCATAACCAAATTTACTTATGGAACAAAACCATACCTAGATTTACAAAATAATACTCAGTTTTAGAAGAGAGATATGAAGAAAGCTCCTTCAAGTTAGTGAAAAGCATGTAGTTTCACTTACGGAACAAAATCGTACCTAGATTTACACTTTAATCTCAACTTAAATAATTTGCGATATTTGCATCATTTTTATCTTGTCTCCTCTTTATGCATTTATGTAGACACAAGTAATGAGCAATTATAAGCTATAACACTAATTAAAAGCAATAAAAATGAATAACCCTTAACCAAAGTAGCCTAATCAAAGAAGAGAGATTTCATAATACGTTAACTACTTGTTGCCTTCAGGATGCCATCTATAAACAAAAAGAAAAAAAGAAAAGAAAAAATGAGAAGAAGACTTTATAAGATAGAAAAAGATTATCCCTTTAATGGATAAGAAGACTTAAGAAGGAAAAGTTTTGAATTTGTATAAGGGACTAAAAATGAGAAGAAGATATGAGAAGATTTGTGCTTATGAGTTATAGGTTGGGTAGGAATAAAAAAGGTAAATGAAGAGAGATATGAAACACTAGTCTTATTGAATATGTGTAGTGATTTGCAATGAGAATGAGAAAGTAAAGGAAAATATAAATATTATTATAGAAAATAGGTTCATAGATTGAATCCTTGACTTATTTACATAATTTGCTTAACAGAAGGGTTCTATTGATTATGCGAGAATCAACTAGATATAATGGAGGAAATGGGCTGCTACTCTACAAGGGAAAGAGTTACTGGGCTTATGGTATTGTTGGGCTCGTGGAATTGTTGGGCTCCTTGCTCTTTGGTACTTGCAAGAAGCCCCCTATAGGTAGGTCCATAAAGGCCTCTTAACACTCAAGTAAGCAAGGAGGGGAGGGAAAATAATTAACAGGTTCTAAGTGCTTTTCTACTTAAAGGAGAAAGAGCTTGGATCAAGTGGTGTATGACTAGCTAATTAAGGGGAGGGGAGAGAGAGAGAGAGAGAGGTTCCAGATTTCATAATCCTTTCCCTTTTGACTCCTTACGCTTTACCAACCAAGAACATGTATCGACTTAGGGTTTGTCTATACCAGCTATCCATAAGGAACATGCGCTATGGGGTTGGTAGGACAGCTGTAGGCATCAGTAGATCGAGAATACACTGGTAGCCACGTCTAAGGTCTAAGTTTTGACATTCTTAGAGGATGTCAAATGTGCTAATTGTATCACAAATGTCAAGCCATAATAAATGATGAGAGGACAAGAGGGAGCCATAAAGGAAAAATAGCCTTGAGAAGGACAAAGAGCTCTAAAAATTCTATGAGTCGTGGGCTAACTTTCTACAGACAAGGAGGCCTCTCTAGGGGGGGTGAGTATACACTCAGGGGTCGTAAGGGACCACATAACTCGGGTGCATCCGAGTTAGTGGTCAAGTGCTCGAAGACTTAGCATCTAGAAAGTAGTTACTTGAGATGCTTGAAAGTGAGCTAAGTGCTTAGGGACCACGGAGTGCCTAGGTGGAGTATGTTGTCTAGTTGCTTGAGCTTTGATGGGCCATAATAGGCTTCTACTCAAATTAGGCCTTGAATCAATTCCAAAACAGCTTGTCAATACTCCCCCTACCACCTCCCTTACCCCCACCTAAAAAACTCTCCTCGCGTCGAAGAGGTGAGGAGAGTAAGCGCACTTTAAATCGTGAGACCCATTCCTAAGGCATTAATGGTTACTCGTTTTAGTGGGGACATCCAGGCTTGCCATTAGCTGAAGTGACATCTAACACCTCTAATAAGATCCTATTATGCTATGCAATAGCCTTCAACTTGATTGATGTGGTCATTGAACTGTTCAATGTGCAATTATGGTTTGTTAAGAAGGACAACATATGTGGGGCTTCAGTATGTGTGGTCATGTCAATTAATACCTAAGGGGGATCTAAGTTGTTGATCGATGGACTGGGGCACATGGATGATGGAGACATAATGTGTTACATTATGAGGTAAGATGCTTATTTTCCTACCTTTACAGTAGTAAGGAAGCTTAACTTACACTCAATGCTGACCAATAAGGCCTCAACCTGTAAGTAACTTGAAAATGAAAGAAAGCTAATAGTAAATATAAGGGACAAGACAAGAGTTGTAAAATGAATAGTATACTTTTATTAATTCCGATATTATTATAAGGCTATAATGTATATGCACAGGGGTTATGTGTATATAACAAGTGTCATCGATCATGATTAACCAATATGGTAAGTAAAAACTTCAGTCTATAATAGTATTCACACCCTTGTGAGCTTTATAAGCATTTTTTAGTCTAACAGGATGAGACATTAAAATTAGTAAAATGGTATCACTTTCTCAAATTGGAAATTTCTAATAATAGTAAGGCTTAAGCTAAAATGAAACAAAAAAAAAGAAAGAAAAAAAGGTCCCCCTCTATGTTGCAATATATACAAAAGAATAAGCCTTTACTAATAATAAGTACATTAAAAAAATGAGACTCTAACATCCTCCCCCACTTAATTCTATTAACATCCTTGGCAATATGAACTGGAGCTTGGATCTAGTAGCGGGGGTCTTCTGGCTAGCAAGGCTAACTTTCTTTAGGAGGGCTTAAGGTCTTCTTCAGTCTCCTAACTAATATCTTCTTCTCCTCAATCTCTCCACTTAGTCAAATACTCTGTATGTTCTTCTCCAATGGTGGGATCTTTAACTCTTTGTTCTATAAGGATGTCTTCGACAGCTTGACTCAAGTTGAACTTGATCTGGACATGTGACCACTTAGACACATTGCAAAATGGGTCTTCCATGTATAACTAGTATGGCTTCAAGATGCTATGAAGTTGAGATTTCCAATCCAATCTCCAACCTTCACCTTCACTTCTCCTGCAACTCCTTAGACAGGACAGGCCTTAGAGTTAACGGCTTTAGTCTGGCTAGTGTTATCAGTAAGTACCAGTCCCAATCTTTCCCGCCTCAAGCACATTAGTGAAGTTATGTGTGGCATTGGAGTTTACCATCGCATTAGCACTCTTGCCATTGATGTTCAACTAAACATACATCAATTCATTATTGGTCTTAGGATTATGTCATGTTGAGGAACTCTTTCCAACAGCCAACAACATGTGTAACGCACCCATTCGAGGTTACTCTTCACTATCACTCCCCAACTCTTCATCTTGGCATATGATCAACTCTAAATAGAGCTTCCCAATTTTACAAATTAGATTCCTATATTTTATCCTATACTTGGTTAAATAAGTAAGTATACCTATCGTTTGTTAGTACAAATAAGTATAGAGTCATCTCCACTAGGAAAAAAGGATTCAAACTCTAATGGTAAATATTCTTCCTATTAACTAGGTACCAAATGATTTAATGAAGTAATTTAACTAATCTCTACAACTAAACTATACTAATTCTAAGATTACACCAAGAAAACACAACAGATAGAATTATAACAAGAAAACAACAGTTTACAAAGCAGGTTTACTCCATCATATTAACATGGCTTATGAACTATCCATCTTAATAATCATTCATCTATAGGAATTCTCTACTCATGTGTATTCTTCTCAGAATTACTCGATTCTAATCCTGATTGCATTCCTTAGAATCTCTTCTCAAAGAATGGATAAGTCAAGATTACATTAGAAGCTTACTAATTCTTGAATTCCCTAAACATATAGCAAACTTCCTAATAATATCTCTATTAATAGGAGTAGATCGTTCCAATGATTAAGATCTACTCAACAGAATCATCTCTCAACATATTCCATTAAAATCTACTGTAAGATTGTGTCGTACACTATACTATCTCAACTTATATGAAGTTCTAATCACTAAAAATTTGTAATTATTAAGAACAGTAACAATTCACAATACATTCATGTTAAAATGACTTCATAAACCCTATTTTATCACTCACACATGATAGAAAAAGGACAAATACAAAGAAATAAGAACAAGGAATTAAAACATAACATAAAAGAAGAGAAAAGAATAAAACCCCTTTTGATTCACTTGAAGAATTCTGGTACAACGGTATACATACACTAAATTCTTCACAATTCTCTTGAAGTTAATGAAGAATGTTACATAAACTCATGTCACCATATCACTATCTTAGGAACATAAATAAGAAAAACTTAATGGTCTTAATTCTATGATCTCTTGTGTTTTTTTATGGTATTTGTTCTGATGTTTTCTTCTCTTTATCCCCTTCTCCTTTCTCCCAAAAGTCGCGATATATTTATACTCTTCCCGTCAATGGGCTCAAATATACCACTTCAAGACACCGCTTGATGTTAAAACGTTTTCCCCACACTAGTTCATGTGAAAAAGTTAAAGAAGAACAGTTGTGTCAACTCCTATCACGCTCGTGACTCAGGGAGTGATAGTCTCAAAAAACAAGATTTTACACTAATTACAGCCGTGATAGTGGACGTGAACTCCTCACTGCTTCATTATCACACTTATGACTGAGGGCGTAATCACCCTCCTACTATGTAATCACAGCTATGATTAACAGGGAGATCATCGGTGCTTCTACAATCACGCTCGTGATAAAGGGCGTGATCAATGTAATTATTTTTCATCATGCCCGTGATTGAATAATTCTTGTTTTACTTTAAAGTTTTCTTCTCCTCATGGCCGTAATTGACTTAAAAGTCATTGTTCTTGTGTAAATTTCATCCCCTTGCTCATGATTCATCTAAAATTAATACATTATACAATTAAGTACCAAAACTTAAGAATTAACTCAAAATTATGATAAATTCTATGCTTAAATATGCCTTGAAAGTGCAAAGTAATTTACACTTATCAACATACTCTCTTTGCCTTTCATGCCATAGCATTGAGTGTAACACTATGTGGACATTCAACTACTTTATGTAGGCCATTACATAGGAAACATGAGAATGAGTTCCTCTTATCGCCATTAGTTGCTGCACTCTTTTTAAACTAATGTTGCTGCTACTACTGCTTGAACTTAAGGCTCCCTCACTCTTAGGTTTGCTCGACTTAATTGACTTTCCACCTTCATTCCCTATCAACATATTCCCTTTATTGTCATGAGTGTAAGCAGTCAAGTGCTTAGCTACTACCTATATTGTCACCAAGTTCGTGACTTGTTGCCTCTACAGCTCATTCCTAGCATAAGGCTTCAATTCTTCTAAGAAGTAGAATAGCTTATCATTTTTAGCCATGCTCTTAATGTCCAACATCAAGTTTGAGATTTCTCAAACATACTTTCGAATGTCATTGCCTTATCAAAGTTCTCTCAACTTCTTTCGAGCATTGTACTCAACATTCTTAAGAAAAAATTGAGCCCGCAACTCAACCTTCAACTCAGCCTACGTATCTACATGGGCATTACCATTTTGGATTTCCTCATACTTGGTGCACTACCATAACTTGGCATCACTAATCAAGTATATTGCAGTCATGGTAACCTTTGTTCTCTAATCATTTGTCCCAAGAGCAGCAAAATATTGCTCCATATCGAATAAAAAATTCTTTAACAACTTAGCATCCCTCACGCTAGTGAATGCCTTGGGCTCAAGCATCTTCAAATATCCCACATGAGTAGGAACATGTACGAGGGCAAGTGTAAGAGTATTCCCCACAGCTCGAGCCAAAACGGCTACTTATACCATCAACTCTTCAATAGACTTAGTTGAGGCATGATTATTAAACTGTCTTCTGAAGTCTTCCACTTAAGTTCCTAGTTATCGACTCGCATCGTCAATTGTCACACGCATTTCTTCTTTGAGTGTCCGCACTGTAACACTAAAATTCCCAATCATCTTAGTATTCATATCTTGATAATTGGCCTCAACTTCTACTACTCTCACCAATAATGCAACCAAATCATCCGTTCACTTGATCACTCCCTTGAGCATTTGCTTCAAGCTATCTAGCCTCTCACTCACTTCCTCTTGTCGTATTATGGTTGTTCCCACTAGAATAACCTAAACTACCAACTGCTATGGCAAGCAAGCCTAACTTGCACTCAACGCTAGCCAATAAGGCCTTAACTTGTAAGCAACCCAATCAAGAAAGAAAGCCAATAGAAATATAGGGGATATAGGCAAGAGTCATAAAATGAATAGCATACTTTATTAATTCTGACAGTATTACAAGGCTATAATGTTGTGTATATAGGGGTTATGTATATATAACAGGTACAGCTAGTCGTGATCAACCAACATGGTGAATAAGAACTTCAATCCAGAAGAGTACTCAAACTCTCATAAAGAGCTTTATAGTCATTTTTAGACCTAATAAGAAGGGACATTAAAATTGGTGAAATGATATCATTTTCTAAAAGTGGAAATTTCTAATAGTAAAGCCTTAGCAAGAATAAAAAAAGTTCTCTTCTATATTATAATATGTACAAAAGAATAGGTCCCTACTAGTACAAGTACATTACAAAAATAGGACCCTGATACAAGGTACATCCTAGTGATTAGAGTACGTCTTGAGTGATTGATGAACCATTCACCTCCTCTTTTTACTTATCTATATAAGGAGGGCCTAGGGCCGTTTTTTTCACTTGTGCTTTCAAATGAGCTAAGAGTTTACCAAAATTTTGTTTGAAGAGCACATTGCACTATTCATTTTCAAATTTCCCACTTTACTCTTCTTAAAATTTTGATCCTCCTTGTGTATTGAAGTTAGCCAATCAAAGGGCTTCTAATCCCCAAGGTAAGTGCCCGATGACTTCTACCTTGAGAGAAGTAGAAGAAGGGTACGAGGAGATGATCCTCGAAGAGGGTGGTAACTCTACTCCGCCCTCTACCCTACCTTACCCCCCTCACTAACAATGACGATGGTAGCGAGCAGCGGTAGTGAAGGTAGAGTCCTATTGAGGTGGGCAGAGAGGAGAGAGTAGGCTACTTAGAAGCCTTAAGATGTCTATGCCTCCAACAGTGAAGACAACAAGTTCACAAAGGATCTACGCATGATGAAACGAACGAACATGCTTGTACACATGTCAATGATGTGTATAGCAATGAGAAACTTTGGGTAGTTAATCAAGCTATTAAGGCTGTACGCAAGTAGTGAATGGAGATTCATCTAGAAGAAGAGAAGGTGTTCTACATAGCAAATGAGCAGTCGTCTAGTATGTACATGAAGCCATTTGAGATAGGGTTACTGCTGCCCTTCTTGAAGTTTCTAGTAGAGTTTTTCAATTATTTCAAGGTTACTCTAAGGTTACTGCATGTAAATGCTTAGGGTTACCATGCCAAGTGTAAGGGTGGCCTTAAATCGAGTGGTATCTACGACAGCTAATGGAGCTGGGTAAGCTATGAAGGTTATGAAGCCTTAGTAAGAGGAGGCACCCAAGGATATAGGCTCGATAGGCAACTTGGTGAGGCATAGGAGTTAAGTACAGTAGGCAAGATGGTAGGCATAAGAACAACAAGACTTAGAAGCCACTCCTTAGAACATAAGGGTCCAGGTGATCAACATCCTAGATGATGAGCCCGTACGTTCACCCAGCTAAGGCAAGCAAGTAGTAGAGTAAGAGGAACCTGAGCAATCTTCTAACCGAGCTCTCAAGCCATCGACGTGTATGGTTAAGCTTGAAGTGAAGTTTCTTCAAAGGGAAGGATGATATGGAGTTTACCGGAGAGATGCTATGTAGGCTTGTTGAGGTAGGTAGCTTTGGTGTTCTTGTCTAAGTATCCTATCATGCTCATCCAAACCATGTTGTTTTTTGCATGACATAAGTGTATGACCTATGCGACCATATGCTCACATGCAATCGTGACCATAAAAGGAATGTTGCTTGGGAGAGGAGGAGGTAGTTGAGGGAAGAGGTGGTGAGGCTCCGAAATGAACTAGAGCATAAGAAGAAGCAAGTCATCGACCTATCATCTACCTTCAAAGATCTCAGGCGCTAGCATCTAGAGCTAAAAGAGTAGGTAGGGAAGGTGAAGGTTAAGTTAAAGAAGGCCAAAACTCTTGTAAGGACTCGAGAGGAGGAGTTAGCAAGGTTATAGGTAAAGTTAGAAGGCAAATAGAAAGAGCTAGAGGATGCTTGAATGGCCTTTATCCAAAGGGAGACTAGGCTCTAGAATGGATGGGGGCTTGCCATAGAGGTATGGCAGCGGATCTTCATGTAGTTGTTAAACGACCACATTTTAAAGAGGTTATCAATGATGCAAGTGCATTGATGTGGTGAGGATAGTCCGAGATGAGATTCGCCAAAGACTATTGAAGGCTGACTTGAGATTCTTGCATTGGCTCGACGCCTTGAAGCCTATAGCTTGATAAGGGGAAGAAGAGGGAAGGTTTACTGAAGAGAGTGCTGGGGAGGTTAGTGGTGAGGAGGAAGTTGACAAAGAAGAGCAGGATGATGAAGAGAACGTAGTGATAGACTAAGAAAGCCATGGAGTTGCCTTCTATTTTGTTTCTTTTTTAGTTTAGTAAACAATCCAATTGTTTGTTCCTTTATTTTTGTTATATGAGATCGAGATGCTATCCCCTTTTGATCTTTGTATAAATGGATGTTTGAATGAATGAATGAATCTTTCTTAGTACCTCATGTCATTTTCCTATTGTCCTTGCTAATTTAAAGTGCTTGCTTTCTTTTTCCTTACATAAAGTCTCTTAGATTGCTCGACTGTAGGGTTAGCTAACCATCACTTACTTATATGCTTTTGATTCTTTCATCAAACGCTTAGGTTAGGCCCTTAAGTAGGCTCGGGTGATGGTTATTGCATAGTGTCTCTAATGCTACGCTTCCTTTGTAGGATGCCTTCAAAAGACTGTAAGAGTTGAGGCAAGGAAGGTCAAGTGTAGACACTTATGTTAAGGAATTCCAAATGTTAATGATCTTATGTGAAGTTGTAGAGCTAGAAGACCAAATTGTATTTCAGTTCATCAGTGGACTAAAGTATGAGATTAAGAATGTCTTGGAAACCCTGGATATTGAAACACTTGATGACATTGTTTGAGCCACCTAGAGGATAGAAAGGTGCCAAATAGGAAGGTTTCAACCACTCGTCAGCCAACTTAGTAGTAGTCGATCTGTTTCGAGCAAACCCATACGAATGGAACAAAGTAAGGTTGTTGAGGTCTAACCTACTCAAACTACTCGAGTAGAGGAGAAGGAACCCCCAAGGAAATTTGAGAAAGGCCAAAGTTTAGGGAGAAAGATGATTGAGATCAAGTGTTTCAAATGCTAAGGATTTAGACACATGGCCACTTAGTGTCCAAATAGAAGAACAATGGTGATCCGAGGCAAGGTGCCGACTGTTGAAGTCGATAGTACGGGTGAGGAAGTAGAGGAATTGAAAGAGGAAGAACAGACCAAATTGTTTGAGGAGGAAGTTATATATAGTAAAGAAGGCAACTTTATGCCGGTCACTCTCATGTTGAGAAGGGCGATAAGTGTTAGTCCTGTGCCCAAAGATGAAAAAAGGGAAAATCTCTTCCATATTGAAAGTAAGGTGAATGAGTCTTTATGTTTGTTGATTGTTGATAGTAGGAGTTACACCAATGCAGCCTTTACATTTATGGTCTAACAATTAAAATTGATAACCAAGCCCCACCCAAACCCTTATAAGCTTCATTAGCTTAATGATAAAGGAGCCCTACAGGTGAACAAATAGGTATCTGTGTAGATCTGCATTGGCTAATGAAGTACTTTGTGATGTGCTATCCATGAGTGAGTCCCACATTCTATTTAGGTGACTATAGATGTTTGATGAGCAATTATATATGATAGAAGAAGGAATAAATGTTCTATGGAGCATGAAGGTAAGAGGATGAAATTGAGTCCTATGATCACCAAGCAAGAAAAGGCTAAGCAATCCTAACTAAGCCAAACCCTAAAGAAAGAGGCTCTAGTAATAACTCGAGCTAAGTTGAAAATAGAGATGGAGCTTAAAGGACCAACCTATCTTCTAGTCTAAAGAATTCTGGAGATGAGACTCGAGGAGAAAGAACTACCTGCCAAGGTAAAAACCTTACTATAAGAGCTTGCCAACCAATTTCCAAAGGAGCTATCGAAGAGTCTACCCTCAATTCAAGGTATCGAGCATGCAATTGACCTACATCTAAGAGCCACACTACCAAACAAGCTAACCTACAAGCTAAATCCTAAGTGAGCCATTGAGCTGTAGAATTAAGTAGATGAGCTGATGAAGAAGGGGTATGTGTATGAATCCCTTAGCCCCTATACTATGTTAGCCTTGTTAGTGCCAAAAAAAGATGGGTCTTAGAGAATGTGTATAGATAATCGAACAACCAATCAAATCACCATCAAGTATAGGTATCCCATACCAAGGCTTAATGACATGTTAGACAAGTTCAGTAGAGCAAGGGTATTCTCTAAGATTGACCTTAAATCTGGAAACCACTAAATCCGGATACGTAAAGGAGATGACTGGAAGACTGCCTTCAAGACGTGACATAGATTATATGAATGGCTTGTGATGCGCTTTGGGCTAATGAACACCCTAAGCACATTTATGTGCTTGATGAATCATATGCTCCAAGAACTAATAGGTAAGTTTGTTGTGGTATATTTTGATGACATCTTGGTGTATATTTAAGACTTGGAGACCCACCAAGAGCATCTCTGAAGATTCTTTGTAAAACTCCGACCAGAACAACTCTACACCAATCTAAAAAAGTACGACTTTTGCCATCCCAAGGTGGTCTTCTTAGGATTCATTGTAAGTAGTGGTGGTATACAAGTTGACAAAGAGAAGATCAATGCAATCATCGAATGGCTAGTACTGACCACTTCGGCCAAAATGAGAAGTTTCCATGATCTAGCATCATTCTATCTTAGACTTATAAAGAATTTCAGTATGATTGTGGCCTTACTCACTAAACTCTCAAAGAAAAATGTTGAATTTAGATGGGGAGAGAAAGAGTAGAGGATTTTGGAGGAAGTGAAGGAGAGGCTAACTACAACCTCTGTCTTAGCTCTGCCAAGCTTTGATAGAGTGTTTGAAGTAAAGTGTGATACATTCAAATTGGGCGTAGGTGTCGTACTTATGTAAGAAGGTCGGCCTATTGCTTACTTTAGTGAGAAACTTTGAAGAGCTACACTCAACTATTTTTCCTATGACAAAGAGTTTTACTCCTTAATCCAAGCCTTAATGGTATGGCAATATTATTTGCTACCTAAGAAGTTTGTGATCTACATTGATCATGAATCCTTAAGGTATCTAAAGAGCCAACCTAAGTTATGGTGGAGATAAGCCAAATGGATCGAGTTCATGGAAGGATTTTGTTATATCGTAAGATACAAGATTGGGAAGAGCAACGTAGTGGTCAATGCCTTATCATGACGACATTCCTGACTGACTAAGCTACAAAGTAGGCTACTTAGTTTCTCCACAATAAAGAATTTGCATGTTGAGAATCTACACTTTGATCCCATTTATGCCAAGTGTGAAGAAGGATAGATACTAGACAACTATCATAGGGAAGACAAATACTAATTTCGAAAGAGAAGGCTATGTATCCCAATTTGTTCCATGAGAGAATTACTAGTGCATGAGACACATGGAGGAGGATTGATAAGACATTTTGGCCAATGCTGAACCCATGAGGTGTTATCCTCAAGATTCTTTTGGTCGAGGATGATGAGAGATTTAATCCATATTGGAAAAGTGCATGACCTACCGAAAAGCGAAGAGCCGAGTCGAGCAAGGACATTATCTACCCTTACCAATCCTAACTAAACCATAGACTAAGCCAAATATGGACTTCATATTAAGATTATTGCGAACATCCCGAAGGAAGGACTCTAGCATGGTGGTTGTGGACCAATTTAGTAAGATGGCATATTTCATGCGTTATTCTAAAACTAACGACACTTTAGCTATCTCTTTCCTTTTTCTTGCATAAAATAATCAAGTTTCATGGAGTACCTAGAACTATTGTGTCAAATCAAGACCTAAAGTTTATGAGTAACTTTAGAGGGCACTATGGAAGCGAATGGGAACTAAACTATTATACAACATGTCCTGCCATCCGAAAACTGATGGGCAGACCGAGGTTGTTAATAGAATAGTAAGAACTTTACTACGGGTTGCTATTGGATAGAACATGGGTGATTATGTTAATCATTGAATTTGCCTACAACAAGACCACTTACAACGTGACGAACATGTCCCCCTTTAAGGTCACCTATAGGTTTAACCCTAAACTCCCAATGGACCAGGTACCCTTGTCGAAGCTCAATGATGACCTGCCAGCTGCAAAGAGGGTCGAGGCCATCAGAGTTATGTATAAAAAGGTGGTAGAGTAATTAATCTAAGCTACTGCTAAGCTCAAGAGGCAAGGCTAAGGGCAAAAAAAGAGAGAGTATCAACTAGGTGATCTGGTCTGGATCCACCTTAGTAAAGAGCGATTCTCGAACTTGAAGAGGAACAAGTTATCTCGTACAGTCGATGGACTTTTCAAAGTGCTTCAAAAAATCAATCCTAATGCTTACAAGATTAAATTGCCTGAGGAATATGGAGTCTCAAACTCCTTCAATATTGTCGATCTCTAACCATACATTCCCGAAGACAATCAATCTGAAGCCGAGCCAGATTTGATCCCAAATCTCAAACAGATCAGAGGGGATGATAGGGATCACGAACTAATCACGCGCTCCCAAGCTCATGTGTTTGCCCAATTGGCTCGCTGATCTGTCCGAAGTGAATTGAGCGTTGAGGAGCAATGCATTCTTCAATTTAACTTACCGTGTTACTTCGCTCTCTATATCATCCAAGAAGTTGCTAAGGAGACCAGTTGACATGCTAAGCTGACCCCTCTACCATACACCAATCCTAGCCTCGAATTGGGATCATCTTTTACCAACATCGAAGCCGAGGTGACAGTTGTCAAGAGCCGATCACCCGAAGCTGACCCAAAAATGAGTCACCCCTAAACCAACCCCTATCCAGTCCTAATTTTTTTAGCTGCCATACTACTAATGTCAACCTAACCTGATTAAGACCCCGTCCTTAATCGACCAATAGTATTATTGGGACCACAAAATGAGCAAATTATGCGCGCTATCCTTTTTTGATATCCATACAATCCTTATTGCCAATAGATATTCTTTTTGCATGATTACATTAATATCCCTATAAATTATTCTCTTTTCCCTTTACTAGTAGGAATCTTTTTTTGTAATTTACTCTCACTTAAGATTTACCTTAATTAAGTCATATAAATACTTGTAAATTGTAATAGCCACAATAGTTATCAGAATGAACTTTTCAGACGCACTCTCTTAAGCTAAGTATTCCGCTGCTTACTCTCAAGTTACTCTTATCAAGCCCTTTAAGCATGGACTAGTGGCGAGTAACCTCCAGCCACACTTCTGTGTCATATCAAGTATATCTTGAGCTCGTATGAGGCATCGATGTGTCATATCCAACATCAGTGCATGAGAACCCTTACTCAACCTTGGATTATAATTTAATTTTCAAGCTATGTCGCAGCCCGGACCGATCCCTTGGTTATGTATGATATTGGGTTCGTGTATTCATCCATGAATCTATGTCAAGAGGACTGGTTATGGTTCTCTTAGTCAAGGCTACGAGTTAAGTTGAAGTTGCAAGCTAACTAGCCTAAACAAAAATCTTCTTCGCACGATTAAGTTGAAGTTGCAAGCAAACAAGAAGAGTCGGTAACAAGCAGCAAATTAGGAATTAGCCTTGTACCTTTAATTGTAACTTTGCTTTTTCTTTTACTGGGCCTCAAGGTCAAGATGCTAACCCCTAATGCCTTGTAATGACTTTCAATTAATGAAAATCAAATTTTTCTTCGCATCTATGCTTGTATTTACTTTCTATTTGTCGTATTTGATAATTTCCTACTTACGCACTTAAGATTTGATAAGAATCAAGTCCCCAAACCGATCACGTGCAACGAGCTAGAGGACTCACGCGAAAAATACTAGCTTAAAGCCTCATCCAAAACAAGGATTCCTACTCTGACCTCCGTGTTTTACTATATTACCAACCTGAGTATCGAGCTTTCATGTATGCCAACGTAGTTCTTGAAGTTGCCGAGCAAAAGTACCAACTTGCTAAGCATACAAGCCGACCAATCGAGTAGCTATATTAATCGCCAAGCTCTTTCCAAGACCTAAACAATGTCCAAGCCAAGCTCCCGAGTTGACCAGCATCCAACCCCAATCCAAGCTAAACTACGATATACCTGACCTAAAGGAGATCTAGACATCTTTGATCGATTGAACTCTAACCTCAATCAAATCAGGCCGGCTTTGACTACAAACTCTTTTTCTTCATCTTTGCTCGAATTGTATCATACTCCAAACTACCAACTACTATATGACACGTATCTTCTGGCATAATATTCCAAAAATATTCTTTACTTTTCCGTACAAAATATTATTTATCTTTTTTACCCTTTTTAGTATCATTCATGTGTTCCAATTGTAAATTACCATTTTTGTCTTTTCCCCTATATGCTCGTAATCTTAGTAGGGCTAATATATAAATCCCATTTGTTTGTATGCAAACATCAATCACACTATCATATTGTTATAAGTTTCCTTTGTGAGCAATCCTAGTGTTCTCATTTATCCCTTAACTTTCATGTATTCCTTTTAACAAGAAGTAGTAGTAAGTGACTCTATAGTTTGAATCAATGAGTCACATCTACTGAATTGTATGTCAAGTAGGGTTGATTAGTGTATCATATCTAATTGGTAACTACTCAAACTTTGCCAAACCTATTTTCTTTTCTTTGTTTCTGCTCGTTGTGGTGCTTCTTCATGTGTACGACCTAAGAGATGCATCAAGATTCCTAATCATCATAGTCACTATACATAAGCATGTCTAATGGTCATCTAGGCAAGTGTACTGACCAAGTCAGCATACCATAGCCTTAACTACATGCCCTTTAGGTACGAAAACCATTAGGGTGATTCATGCACATTAATCGGATAGGTTGATTTGCCCAAGTGACATGTGTCATCTTAGGTTTAAAGGCAACAGTAGTGCCTAAACATCGTCAATGGAGCTCGTCTTAACAATTGTTAAGGTCTTAGTCCCTGCAATGTTAGTGTAAGTAGTAATTTGGGTATAGCTCCAAAGATGAGAATTGACTCGGGGATAAGGGTACATAGTGCAAACTAGTAAAAAGAAAAAAATTAGACAAATGTAAGGAACTTGTCATTTCATTAACTTGTTAAGTTCTTTACAATCACTGCAAATAGGTTACAAGACTTAGGCAAAATACAACCTTAAATTGCTTATGTTTCCGAGTTCTTGGGATAGGTTACCTATCTAAGGACTCAAGCCTATACACTCCATTTATGGCACCCTCCCTTACATTGGAAGCAAGCTTACCTAGCCCTTCCCTTCAGCTTGTAGCCTCCAACTTCTAGCATATTAGGTCTCTAGGTCTAAACACTTTGTGCTTGACCTTTTTGTTATAATATCAAGCCACTCATTGTTGGTAGGCTACCACTTAAGCTCACGTAACATCGTGCATTTCCTCAATCTTATCGAGGCTTACTTAGAAGGCCATGTGGTTTATATTCACATCGAAGTTCTAGACCCTACTCATAAGCAATTCGAGCTTGATGGGGATGATGGCTTCAATTCCAAAGGTAAAGCAGAATGGCATTTCTCTTATAGAGGTCCTATAGGTCATGCAATATCCTTAAAGGATGTTGATGAGCTCGTTTGCCCACTTACCCTTGGTACGGTCTACCCTCTTCTTTAGTGTATGTAATTGAGGTGTAATGGAGCCTTATGTTGTGCTTATCTCAAAACTCCTGGAACTCGTTGCTATGGCATTATCTCCCATTATTTGTGATCAACGCATAGGGTACTTCAAAGCGAGAGAGGATGTGCATGAAGATGAAACCTACAGTGGCTAGAGCTATAATGGTTGCCACTACTTGGGCCTCCACCCATTTCGTGAAATAGTCCACCACTACTAAGATGTTCTGTCAACTTTTAGATGCCTTTAGGAAGGGGCCAAACATGTCTAGGCCCTATTGTGTAAAAGGCTAGGAACTTATCAAAAGGCAGAGGTCAAAGCTCAATACATAGGGGATAAGGGCATGCTTTTAACACCTATGACATTTCTATAAATTGACCCTTGCATCCTCCTTCATAGTAGGCCAATAATAGCCTAGTCAGAGCACTTTGATATATAGGGTTTAGGACTTGATACAATTGCTATATACCCTTAAGTAGAGCTCTTTTAAGGCATAGGTGCCCTCTTCTAGTTTGAGGCACTTGAGGAGTGGCACACTATGGCCTCAATGATACAAGATGCCATCTATAAACATATAGTTAGCAGAAGCATAAGCCAACCTCTTCACCTCAATTCAGTATTCTAGTAATGCCCCGATCTACAAATGTTCCACTATAGGGTCCATTGAACAAGGTCAAGAGTTCGTAGATTGGATTTTAAGTACTTCTTGCTCCCGTTCTTCCTTGCTATGCTTAGGGAGGTATTAGATGAATAGTGGTTTGTCACCATTATGTTATGTTGGGACGATGGTGAACGCTAGCTTAGATAGCCTATCCACTTTTGAGTTTTTTGCTCGGGGGAATTTGTTGATCTTCTAAGAGGTGAAACCTAAAAGAAGCCCCTCTACTATCCAGAGATACTCAACCATTGCTTCTCCCCTTGTCTCGTACTCTCCCTTCACTTACTGAACTATAAGCATAGAAACTGAGTGGATCTCTAGTTTTTCTACCTTGATAACTTTGGCAATTTTCAATCCAACGATGAGCACTTTGTATTCAGCCTCATTGTTACTCGCTGGTAACCCAAAGCCTTAACACATAGAGCACCTTGGTTCCATATGGGCCCCATAATGCTATGCCAACCCCACTCCCCCCACCACCTAGGAGTGAAGGATCCATCGACATGGAGAGTCCACATTGGTATTTTGATGTACAACTGTAGTTCCTGCTAACCTGTGTAATCTATGATAAAGTTTGCAAGAACTTAAGCTTTGATTGCCTACCTTCTACGGAATTGGACGGCATGGGTACTAACCTTGAAGGCATATTTAAACATTCTACTTGAGGCATCTAGCCATTATAAGATGGCTCGAAGTGGTTAGTCGGTGAGCACTATGATCAAATGGGCCTAGAAATAAGGTATGAGCTTGCATTGGGCAATGAGCACAGCAAAGGCAAACTTCTCGATCTTGGTGTATCTTACTTCTAAGCCCTATAAGATTTGGCTTATGTAATAATCAGGCCCCTGTTCTTATCTATCAGTGTATATGAGCACTAAGGACAATGCTTTATCACTTACAACAATGTACAAGTATAATTCTTCACCTAGTATAGGCTTTGAGAGCACAAATGGGCTCTCGAGGAACCCTTTCAAGTTTTCAAAGGCTTATTAGCACTAGATTTTCCATTTGAATTTGAAGGTGCTCTTTAAGAGTTTGAAGAACTACAAGCGTTTGTCTGCACTTAGTAAGACAAAATGGCTGAGGACTATGACTCTTCCTATGATATGCTAAACTTTCTTGACTATTCTGAGGGCTTTCATGTCATGAATTGCCTGTATTTTTTGTACATTAGCTTTGATTGTTTATTCTATGATCATGAAACCAAGATATTTTCTAGATACTACCCCTATGCATATTTATGGGGGTTGAGTTTCATCTTATAGCGGCGAAGGTGTTGAAAGTTTCTCAAAGATCCTTTATATGATCTTTTCTTTCCTTACTCTTCACAATCATGTCATCTACATATACTTTGACATTCCTACCGATTTGTGGCTTGAAGATAGTAGTGATAAGTCTTTAGTACGTTGCTCCAATGCTTTTCAGGCCAAAAGGCATGACCTTGTAGCAGTATATATCAAAATTGGTAATAAAAGAGGTGTAGACCTCGTCCTTGGATGCCATACATATCTAGTTGTAACTTGAGTATGTATCCATAAAATTAAGGAGAGCGTGCCTTGATGTGAAGTCAATGAGTTGGTTTATGCAGGGCAAAGGAAAACAATATTTCAGACAGGCTTTATTGAGGTCTATATAGTCGACACACATACACCATTTCCCATTAATTTTCTTAACAAATATTGTGTTTGCAAGCCATGTTGGGTATTTCTCCTATCTAATGAACCTAGCCTTAAGGAGCATATGAATCTCTTATTTGATTGCAACTTGTTGCTCAGGTGCAAAGTATCACTTCTTTTGTTTGATTGATTGAACATTAAGATCAAAGTTAAGGTGGTGGATTGCTTAGTATGTTAATTATGCCAAGCATGTCTTTAGGTGTAGATGGAAAGACAATAGTGATCTGGCAAAGGAAGTCAATGAGCTTAATCTTTTCTTCTTCTAGTAGGGCTGTCCCAACCCAAGTCATGAGTTGTGGTGTACTTCTAAGCTTGACTGCCTCGATTTCCTCAATTGGTTCTCCTTAAGAATTAAATTTTTCTTCTAGGGTAAACTCGATATTCATGACATTATCCTAGGTCTAGGCTTCCAAATAAAGAAGCTTAGACAATTTTTGGTCTCTTTGCACTTCGTTGACCCTATCAAAATAAAAAACTATGCTTTTAGGCATCTTTGGCTTATGAACATATCAAATTATGTAATGGTCATTTTTCCAAAGATAGTGCTATATGGTGACCAGTAGTGGACAACAACGAAGTCAATCGATTGTGTGGTAACATATGTACCATCTCCCAATCAAACTAATAGGGTAATGAGCCCCTTAACCAATACAGGTATGTAACTACACGGGTAATCAATGCCATGTTTGTCTTCTACAGTAAGCTAATGGTTGTGTCTACTTTAGGTTTCTTGCTTCTAATGAAGTATATCTTATGCTTGGTTGATATAGAGGGTATATCTCCTATAAGGCTAGGGCCTCCGAAGATGGTATTGACTTAGCCTCATTTGCCTTGACAATTTTGATCATTAAGGGCATCTTCTTGAAGTTGGTGTTGCTATTGATGTTGTGGCTGCTATTGTTGATTAACCTGACAACACTAAGTTAGTCGTTAGATTTGGTTTTTTTTCATCTGCAATGAGGTAGTTAATATGGCCTTTACAAATAAGGCCTTTGACTACATTTTTCAAGTGGCAGCATTCATTGGTGTTATGACCGTACACTTGGTGGTAATCACAATACTTACCAAAATTAGGTGCCTCGAATGTCTCTCTAACATAGGGTAGTTGTGGGAGCTGTCATTTGAGCCATACATTACTTCCTTGAAGGAGGCAATTTAGAGGTGTATAGGACATGTAGTCCACCAATCTCTACTTTTTCCTTTCATGCCGCTCTTTCTTTGAGGGCGGTCTAGTGTCTCTTGGTCCTAAGCAATCTTTTACACCTTTGTATGCTATTGTTAGTCTCCAACCTTGCTTTTATTACATCCTCTTAGGATACATACTTATCAGCCAATCTCATGAACTCGTCTAAAAAGTCTAGTTAGTTGAAGGAGACAACATCGAACAGTTTTCCTGTAGAGTCGATGCCAGTAAATAGGGCTTAGAGGCTATTCCCATGTCAAGTTTGGAGACTTAGAGCTTTGTACGGTTAAATCGTTCCAAGTATGCTTGCAAAGACTCATTGGGATGTTGCCTGATATTGTAGGGTGTTAATGAGTCTTTGCATAGGACCTTAAAACTAAAAAAGTGTTGTTAAAACTTGCTTACCAGCTTGTTGAAGGAGGTAATGGAGCTAATGGGTAATGTGTTGGACCAGAGTTGGGTGGCTTTTGCTAGGGTGCTAGGAAAAGCTTTGCACATTATGGCATCTATAAAGTTGTAAAGGCTCATCATGGTGTGAAAATGCACCAAGTGATCATCTGGGTCTCTGATTTCATCATACATGTTGAGGTGAGGGAGCTTTGTACCTTAGGGTAGTGTTTCCTCTAGGACAATTGGTGCGAATGGGCTCTTCACCATTGTTGGTCATGAAACACGAGCTAAAACTCAACCTTTTTTTAGTCGTACATGCTGGATGCGCGACATATGTGTTCGTCTAACTCTTAGACATTCATATCCTCAAGTAGTTTTTTAAAGTGTATTAGCGATAACTCTCTATTGGGTCTGCTCATTTCAAAGCATTCACCCTACATGTGCGTTTTTCTATGATTACAGTTCAATTGATCACATAAGTCCTCAAAGGCCTGCCAATTATGTTGGACCTAGTTACGTAAACACACTAGGTGCTTAGTACTAGTTTCATTGTGCTTACTAGGTTTCATAGACAAGCTAACTATTGCTTCTTTGTGGGGGCTTTTGTGTGTTGCATTTTTTAGGAAGGCTATCTCTTTTTGCAAGGCAACATTAGATTCTTGAGTCCTTTAGTTATCTTCAAATACTTGTTCAACAAGTATCCTGAGTTGTTGCATTTCATAGACTTAGGTAGCTAGAGCTGGGGGAGCTAGTGATCAATCTGGTGGAGGTGATTTGTCACCATCAATATAGTGCAATGCTTGAGGGTTATTGCTCTTACTTTTCACTATGGGAAGTGAATCAGCCAATAGTAATGAGCGCCAAAATGTTGATTATGCGAGAATCAACTAGATACAATAGAGGAAATAGGCCCACACTCTATAAGGGAGAGAACTACTAAGCTTGTAGATTTGTTGGGCTCTTTACTCCTGGATACTTGCAAGAAGCCCCCGTGGGTAGGTCCATGAGAGCCCTCTGATGCTCAAGTCAAGAAGGAGACGCTTGAGTCAACAAGGAGAGGAGGAGAGGAGAGAGAGAAAATAGTTAAGAGGTTCTAAGAGATTTTTTGCTTAAGGGAGAAAGATCTTAGGTCATATGGTGTATGACTTGTTGATTAGGGAGAGAGAGACAGAGGTTCCAAATTTCAAAATCCTTTAACTTTTGGCTCATTACATTATTTATAATGCAAAGAGCCTACCCACCAAAGATAAAACTTAAGATAGTGGGTGTAATCCAAAAAAAGATGATCCGTATTGGCCTAGGGTTCATCTATACCGACTGTCCACAAAAAACATAAGCTATGGGGTTAACAAGGTAGCTCTAGGCATCAGTCATCCGTGAACATACTAGTAGCTACGTCCAAAGCCTAGGGTTCTAGCATTCTTAGGGCATGTCGAGTATGATAGTTGTACCACAAATGTCAAGCCATAAAAAATTATGTCTTTATACCATGTATTGACTTAATACCTATACTTCTACAAATTTTATCTAATGTTGCATAAGCTTGAAACAATAAAGATAGGAAAAAAAATTTGCTTTTCTAATATCATAGGTTTTGCTACAAGTTTCCCAGCTTTTACTATAGGATACACAAATTTTACATTTGGAAGAACCTATAATATAATATATAGATTACTCTTTTAGTATCATATAAACTTAAATTTTAATAGACGATAGGAATAATCTATAGATTACACAAAGTACCCTATATAACTTTTTAGTATCACATAAACTTAAAATTTATAATATAACATATAGATTACTACAGGTTCTACTACTAAACCAATCCGAATCAAACTAAATCATGAATACTCTTAGTGTGTAACTTTTGTAGTTTGATTTATATAGTTAAGGATTAATTATTCAAATTATGAATACTAAAAAATAGTGTATAATCAACTAATTCCTACTCTCATTCACTATAAGTTATTATGATAAGTAATTAGAAAGATCTAATAGGCATATGGTAATTTTGTATAATGGCAGTTAGTTGTTGCCTTTGTTGCATGGTATTTTAATGGGAGACTATTAATTCATAATAACCAAAATGGCATGTAATCTAATATGCTAAGGCAAGGATAGTGACTTTTGATTGGTTTATTTTCCCTATTGTAATCCCAAAGTCTTAAATTATTGATGTGGTTCTTGAGGATCTTTATGAGACTCTTAAGAATAAAAGATGCTCTTAATACAATAACTCCTACAATAAACTCTATAACAAATAGTACACTTCATATGTTAATACTAGTTTGTAAGGCCAATAAGTTCTATGATGAATATTAGATGCATGCAATAGGGTTCACTTTCAAATAACTAGTCTACTCTCATTGTTTGTAGTGTAAAGCATGAAATTGCATCCATTCTAAAACATAGAATAGAACATGCATCTTAACAAGCGTAGCTTCTAGATTCAAGGGCCTTCTACACTTCCTCAATTATATAAAGGACCTATTTCGATTATATGAAATATCACTTCATATACAATTAAATTAATAAAAAGAATTGAAATCCAACTAAAAGGACCAAACTTGTAAACTATTCCTTCAATCCAATGGCCCATAAGACAATTAAGCATGTCTTGTATCTCTGATATGGTTTGAGTTTCTTCTATATCATTGTTATGTCATATTTATATGTTAATTTGTTATTTGTTGTTTTTAATATATATATGTGTGTATGTACTCTAAGAGGCTTTATTTATCATTAACACCTTTTCATTAGTGATACTTCTTTGCAATTTATTATTATTTATGGTTATCATGCATTTTTCATTATTAGTACCTTTTGGTCAACAACAATTCTTTTGGTTGATACACACATGCACATGTTTGCATGCATACACACAGATACACTGCTCACATACAAGCATGTAGATACACGCATGTGTATGTGTCATGAGACGAGAGGTTTACCCCCTCCACAAATGTCTGTGTGGCACTCAGCCCTCCTTATGCCTAATGTATTTTCTTTTATTATGGAGGGTGAGCTAACCTTTCCCTTCTTATCTTCCCAAGACGGTTCCAAGCCCCTTTTACTTTAGAAGTGCCGATTGATATTGTCACCATTCTCCATATGATAAGGGACGTTTAACTTCCCAACTAGTTTCGACCTTCCATGGCCATCATCAGGAGAGCAGCATCAACTCCTAACCAGTTTGCTTACAGCTAACTAACCTCACCTTGAGATACTACCTAACTCCACGAACAAACCGTAAGCTGATGTCATTTGCTTCATATTAAACTCTAAGTTAAACAACCCCAGTTCCCTCTAAAATATGGACCATGATATTCTCCCCCACCTAAATCCACGATGCCCTCATCATGGGGTGTACTTTTTGCCACTATCCTTCCCCTTGAGATCATTAACCCTATTTCCCCATTGCCCAACTCCATGCCAAGATAATCTCCGCCAAGACTCCAATGCTTCTACAAGCATTCCCTTATCCTTACCTTCTCCTCTCGTCCTCCGAGATCACCTCTTATTAAGTGGCCCCATGATAAGATTTAACCTTTGAAGTATATTTTTACTTTTCATTAAGTTTCAGGTAGAGTCTTGTTACAATGCTATTCATAATACAGCTACCCCTTCTAATAACGATGCCCTCTACTTGATGGTCCCTCCCTCTTGAGCTTTATCCACATGAGCTCAATCGTCAACAAGAATTACCCATTTTCCATATAGCATATTAGGTAGCTTCATTGGGTTGGAACCTTTAGCTTTGATGCCACATTTTACGAGCCAAGAGGTTTACCCCATCCATAAGTGCTCGCGTAGTGCTCGACCCTCCTTTACCTCATGTATTTTTTTTATTACGGAAAACAAGCTAGCCTTTCCCTTTCTGTCTTCCTAGGTTAGTTCCAAGCCCCTTTTACTTTAAGAGTATTGATTAGCATTGTCACCATTCTCCATGTAATAAGGGACGTCTAACTTCTCAACTGGTTTCGGCTTATCATGGTTATCATCAAGAGAGTGATATTAGCTCTCGACCAGTTTACTTACGAGTGGCTAACCCTACCTTGAGAGACTACCCAATCCCATAAATAAATCGCTAGCTGACACAACTCGCTTCATATTAAGCCCTAAGTTGAATACCCCTAGTTTCCCTCTAAAACACAGATCGTGACATACACACACTCATGCCCACACACATTTACACGCACACACACACACTATAAATAATTGTTAAAATTGCAATTCTTACATGACTTAATATAAAATGATACACCCTAATATTTCTAAAAGATTGAAACCCTTTCTAATTGGTATATCATTTAATATATATATATATATAACAATACCATTTAACAATCATATAATACTATAATATCAATTTGTAATATATCCTTAACGAATTAAATGTTAATATTCATATTATACTTAACACAATTTATGAATATACAATGTTAATATATAATGGTAGTATTCATATCCTATTTAAGACAACAAAATACGCACATAACAAGGAGTTTAAACTAATTTATCTAAAAATAATATGACCATTCATTTTGGAAATAAATGACATAGTGATTGAATTTTTAAAGAAAAGGTAAAAAAATTCGTGAAGTTTGAAAACTATAAAACCTATAGCTTTTACATACTATCATCTGAGCCACCTAAAGTAATTGGATTTTCAACTTAGAGTATGTTTATTAGCTAGGTGCTTAATGAATTGCTTAGGGTATCACATATGTACTTTAGGCAACTCTCCTTTCTAAATAATTTCTCACTTTATAAAAAAATACTTCATCAAAATTACTTATCAATATTTTAAAATCTTTTATTGGTCTCATATTGTGCTACTTTTCATACAATGCCTAAATATGTTTTAAAGTATAAAAAGTTATTCTACTATTTTTATACATTATAATAGTAATTATTTATTTATTATTTCAAAAAAATAGAAAAAGGAAAATTAAATATATGTGTACATATAAGAAGGGCCATTGCTATGCAGTGGCGAAATGAAAAGCTTGACATTGTAAGGTAAAATAGGAGAGAGAAACGGTGCTTAAATAAGAACTCCTCTCCTTTCAAGCACTATTTAGTGCTGCACAAGTGTAAGGCCATGAATTTATCCTTAACAGGTCAAGTTACATATAAAACGCAATTAAAACATTCTTTTCAATGTAAAGCGCAATAATAATATGCATTTTCTTAGAAAGTTAGACCGGGAGCAAAGCTATAAGTAAAATAAGTCAAGTCAAAATAATACGGTCTTAAACTCAAATTCGATCTACTTTTAAATTTAAGACCGAACTCAACTTGATTAAGCTTAGTTCATTTGAAAAATATTTTTTTTTTTTAAATAATATTATGTCCATAATTGATTAAGATTCGATTATTATTTATATTGGACTCAAACTCAATTAAGCTTGAGAGTTAGTTGAATTAAATTTTTATAAAATTCGAATTTGACTCGATTAACTACTTAAGTAATTAGAGCTCAATTACAAACTTGACTATTTTAAAAGCCAAACTCTAAGTAAATACGGAATGAATCTTGAATAGTCAGTTTAACTCACTTATAGCTTATCTAAGAGATCAAAGCACAATTACGAGGAGCAATTTCATAGCAGGTTGAGAACGTGTATACTTGCCTTTCGTTTTGCCTTATATTTCTCCTGCTAAACAAACCAACAAAAACCGAATACACAAACACCACGCACAGAACCATCCTCTTATATCTTCCACGAAATCAAGGAATTTCACGGAATAGGAATTTAAGAAGAGATGCAAAGTTTCTCTCTCCTAGCGGCTTCGATGAAAAAATTGATGGATGACCTCACCTTCCATCTGAACACAATGAGGCAGACCTCTTTAGTTTTCTTTGGGTTTTCCATTCGATTATACATCCCATTGAATGGGAAATCCAAAACTCTTAAAAAGAAGCAAGAAAAGGAATGGTTGGATATGTGTTGGATTAGTGATATATTGTTACGATAGCCCACATATGGCTTTCCTTTTGGATTTTGTTACACGTGCAGTTGGCCTTTTGCCTTGTGTATGTGTATATTTATAAATATATGTACCGATGGTGATGCCCATCAAAGCTTACGAATGCAGGCTACGCACATTTCGATTGACCCAATGTTTGCCTTATCTTTTTCTTTTTTCTTTTTTTTTTTTGGCCTCTCTTTTCGCCCATAGACCCAAACTTATTTTTAATAGGTACAATGGATCCCGCATTCCGGCCGTATATAAATGTCAACGGAGGAGCCATTTGCTAAGCTTAAAAAGACGGGCTAAGAACGGTCGATCGACCAACAGATGCTTGAATACTTAATATTTAGCCGTTATTAAAAACTTATTAGATGATTCGTCCATTTTTCAACTCCCATGCCGCACGTGTTAAAAAGCCTCAAAATAGCAGTTGAACAAATAAAGACGAACCATCGGACGAGTAACTCACCGTTGTATCCCAAAACTTTTCATATCCCTTTTGTTAGAAAATGAAAACATCGGTCTCTACATAGACTCCCCCATTCACAAGCTACAAACACGGAAGTCTTTTATTCACTATCGGAATGCATAAAAGCATTACACATTTTAGCTCAGGATCTTATATCCAATATAACGGAACGGATACGCATTCTGAAGGGTGAAAGCATTTTGTTCACAGGTCCTCAGGGCCGTTGATTTCCTGCGAGTGAAAGGTACAATCAGTCAACATGCACACCCTCTTGTTGCAGACTTTTAAGCGTGAGTCTTATCTCCGTACCTTGTTTTCCAGGACAGCTCCATCAGGAATTTCCAGCTTGACACCAGGTTTTGCCGTGATGGTTACTTTACCCTAATAAGAACAGAGGTCCTCGTCAGAATAAATAGTGAATGCAACAAAACTGCAACGACAAAGATATCAACAGTGACATATGATATCATCATCCAGGATAGAAATGACTGAAGACCATTATAACATTTAAGTGACCTTTGATATATGACCATTCTACAGGCACTGTTTGAGCGCAGGAGGGAGAGAGAGAGAGAGAGAGAGAAGCATTAAGCATAAAAGCATCAATGCCAGCTGTCCATGCCATCCTTCCAGTGATTAAATTTTCATTTCCCCCCTCTGCTTAATCAAGCTAAACAGTTGAGACACTCTCCAAATGCCATGCACGTCAGAGTAGTTTTAGGTCCTTTTTGTTTTTTTCCCCTTATTTCTAAAAGAATCAAGTGTCACATGCTGATCTAGTTACTGGCTTACTTCCATTTGCACAAAGCCCTATCAGGTAATTGCAGAAACCCATTGGAGAATCAAAAACCCTATGAAAGGGGCCAAGCTACACTCCTAAGCCCTATGTCATGCAATAGATGATGTTTTAATGATGCAGGTACACAAAATTCTACAAAGGACAAACAACTCCCATGCACCTAATCCTTAAAATCGTTTTACCCTGAAGGACTATGAGTCTGACATCTGAAGAAGAATAACCGGCCCTAATTGTTCTCTAAGGGTGCTGTATGTGGAACCATCCAAACAGAAGCCACATATGTAAAGACAAAAACAAATAATACAGGAAAACCACCAGGGAAATGATGAGATTGTATAACTGCAGAGTTCTCAGAAGTACCTTAAGAGTGGTACCAGCACCAAACCATACATCACCAGATACCTTAAGGCCGTCAAGCGCAACAATGCTAGGAATTGATTTGAAACGGCTCGAGAAGTTTGCAACCTGTGCAGTAACCAATTAGTCATTGACAGAAGAGATTGCCAACCTGATGGAAATACCAACAGAATAAATTTACCTTCTTGAACTCAGGTCCCAATTCAATAGAAGGATTAGCTGGATTGGTTCTAGCTTTGTTGCGGATAACAAATCCATCAACCAGGGTATATAGATCCGACTACAGTATAAGGTCTCAGTTAACATTATTGTTACACTTCACAAATATACATATCAGGAAAAATCTACTACAAACTCCGGAAGGAACAGCAACCTGCACAAGAAGTAAATCTGAAGTTGCTTTCACTGGGAGAAACCGAGAGCGAGGTGCATTGATTCCAATAGCATGGTCAAAGAACTGACAAGCACAGGAGACAAAGATAAAGCTTGATGTTACAAAAATTCACATTGTTACAAGACATCTTAAGACAAGTTTTAGAAAGACAAATACCCTGATAGCTGCACCAGCTGCAGTTTCCAGTTGAAGAACTTTGACTCCATCAACTTCCTGGAGAAGCATGCATCTAATATGAGATGACTCGATTTATCAAGCACAACATTGAAAAGAAAGATAACCACTTTAGAAAGCAGAACATGCCTTTGGGTTGGGAATGATCTCCATCTTGAGAGCATCTGCTTCCACAAGTCTTTTGATTGCCTTCAAGTTCGCCCACCTGTACAAGTATACATTAGCATCTACTATGTTGTAAAACAGACACACAAAGTGAGTCTACTTACAAATTGTTTGTGTTGAAAATCTTGAATTTCTCTATTGACTTGAATTCATTAACCTGTATCAAAGGAATTTTGAAGCATCAATCTGTCAGCATCCCATGGACAAAGTATTAAGAAAAAAGAAAAACTAAATTCACTAATTAGGTTAGATTTTGAGACTGAGCACCACAATATCTGCACCAAACTTTCTTTTTACCTCATATCTTTTGGCATAACCATGCATAGACAAGAACATGAGAGGCAAGATTGACAGAAAGCACAAACATAAGACAAACCAGAGCCAGAATTCATCAACAAATGCAATGCTTGTGAAATAAGCAGTAATCATCTATGGCACTAGTAGCTTTAGTAGTTACATTTTTGAGCAATGATTGTTCATACAGAATATTAATCATATGTGGGATTTTTACCAAGTTCATATGTATGTACATATAAGAAATTTCCCTCTATTAGTGCTCAACCTAAATACAGCATTTACTCCCCAACTTCAGTCTTTTTTGGGTATATACCATATATACTCCCCGACTTAGTTGTCCATTGATAGAAATGACATACTAACAAAAGAGTAGGAAAAAAGCAATAGTGACTTACATGTTCAGCAGGGACCTGAGCAATTTCCAGGAGCTGCAACATAATCAGCAAAAGAAGGCAGTTAGTCAAATGTGTCATGAAGATTCATAGCAATATATTCAATGCAATAAACTATTAATCCCACATCCATAGAGCAGCAGGCAGGAAATAGCAATCTAAAAAGAGAGAATTGGACACGTGAGAAAGTGCAGAAAGAATGCTCAACAAAAAATCCCCTCCATAAATGAGATATAAGTTGAAAGACGAACATTGTTGTCTTCTACATTTCTTCCATGATAGAACAATATATGTGATGTCATACACTAATTGTTTCAAAATTCAACAAATTGAGACTTAAAAGGTTGAGCTTCAATGAGAAGACACTATCATTAAATTAAGATGAAAAAAATCATCAAAACTCTATCTATCTATATATTTAAATATATACATAAACATATAACAGCACTTAAGCCTTATTTCCTCTAGGTGATATTCAGCGAGAAACACAATGTGTCATCAAAACCCATTTCAGTGTCCACCAGGATGCCCCAGTGACTGAAGATTCCCCAGCATTCGTATACAGTGGATAGTATATATGTATAGTACATAGAACCAGCTAGGCTCATCTATGGCAATCGTATGAAGAGTTTTAACATAGAAGTTAAGATCGTATGGTACATTGATCTTAATAATTGCATCAATCTTAATTTCTGGCTAGCTAAATTTATATCCACAATTAGCTTATCTACAAGCTTGATTTGGATTTAACATGACATCAAAGTGGGATATCTTCAGTTTTACCAAGGTACCATCAGACTTCTCATTTAATTTGTCCAATGTAATAGAGCATTAAGTAACATCTAAACCGCACATGATGATGGATGTTTGAAGTATAAATTATAATAACTTGCACCTATATAACAGGAAACTAATTTTTCTCAAAATCATGAATGTGTGAGTCAAACAAATTCAAACTAATATGTTTAAATAACTGGATACACAACAATTTTATGTTGTGTTACCTTAACTTACAATCAGTCCTTTGCCTAAGTAGTAGTACTAGAATAGGACATAATTAATCACATATCCCTCAGATCATATAAACTGCTTTCAGAAAAGCGAGAAGATACAGATAAAACTGCTTATCATACAACTTTTTGAAGAGACACAGGTAAGAAAATAAAACATGTACATGTATGTGCAAAGGAAAAAACAAACTATCCAAACAGACCCAATTAAACTGTAAACCAACTGCAACAAAACATCTCTAGATGTTTTAAGCAAACCCAGTAACTTGTAGACTGCCTCATCAGACAAACAGGTAATATAATCTTAACAAGCCAAAAAGAATCAAAGAATAGACCTAGACAGTGATCCAGTATAGACAATCATGATTGGATACCTGAACTTTTCCTTCATAGGAGATGAGTGTTCCACCTTTCACATCTGCCAAAGTCTTTGGAGTGACCTGCAGAATCATAGAAAGCATATTTAGGAACAACATTAAAATACAAAATCTCAACCAATCAGAACCATCAAACTTACCTCCATACAATATTCATTCTTGTTTGTAATCAAATGGTTTAAGATCTCTGTGCAAATATGCTAAGGATACTGAATCTCTGGGCATTACATGCCTATCAAAAATCTCAAAATAAAAGTGATGACACAAAGACAAAAGGGAGTTGGGTCATAATGGAACCTACAGATAATCACAAAATATAAGGATACTCAAATCAACAATAGCACCCAAGTTGTCTGAGTTGGCGATGAACACATATTCCTTACCCTGTTAATAGGTGAAACGCAAGGGTAAATCACAAATTCTACAAGATCTGGCATAATCAACTGGAAACATTAGGCAATAAGTTAACTGCAAGTTCAATTAACCTGAGAAATCAATGCATCAAGTTTGCCACTATTCAACAAAGCAGGAAAGACATCTCCATGACCAGGAGGATACCTTCACAATGAAAAATTGTTATATGACAATGAAAGAAAGACAAATGTACATATCATTTTGCAGAATAGAATGATAAAAGCTTACAACATCTGCAAATGCAAAGGTTAGGTTATTAAGGAATCACTTCCTAGTAAAGGATGTAAATTACTGGAAGTTCAAGAGTAGTAAGGCATGTCTTATAAATCAACATAGCAACGAGAAGAAGCTAAGTGGTTAGTCCAATGGTCAAACAACATCAATCTCAACTCTAAATTGACTCCATTTACACAATTCCATCAAAAGTTATAAGTTAGAGGTCTTCGTCACCCATCAAATGAGGTAAGAATGGGAACTTTTTCTGGGTGAAAGTAAGAACAGGAACTTTTTACACTCTGAGAATAAATTCATAGGAGAAGAAGCAAAATGGCTTGTCATTTGCGAGGTTTCATCAATCACCAAGGGAACAGAACACAGCAATAACAGCTGAAAATAACTCCTCCTGTTCCTCATATATATCCTCCCTTTCAACATTTGCACAACACTAAAGATGTAAGAAAATTTCTTTCTCATTTGCAAGGTTTCATCGGTCACCAAGGGAACAAAACACAGCAATAACAGCTGCAAATAACTACTCCTCAAATATATCATCCCTTTCAACATCTGCACAACACTAAAGGTGTAAGAAATTTTCTTTCTTTCTTTTTTTTTTTTTTTTTTTTTTTTGTTTTAGGGGGGAGAAGGTGGGTGAGGGAGAAATGATGCACTTATTTGCTTTGTTAAGATAAACTTTTCCATTATACTTTTATTTCTGCCGACTACACAAATGACCCCTATTTCTTTATGTCATATTTTGAAGGTATACTAGTAACAGTTGAAGCATAAGCTAATACACATTTAGCAGAGGGCAGCGATTTTGGGACATAAAAATGGAAACATCAACCAAAATACCAGATATAAGGGAAGTTCTCCTTTTAAGTCGAATAGAGCTGCCTATGCCAAATATATTTTGGATAAGTAGAGCATGCAGAAATTAAATTCTATAGGATGTCAGAAGGGATCTGGTCCATAATTTGAGACAGGCTTTTTCAGCATACAGCATTACATTGACTACAGGATGCATCCTTACACAAAGCTTTGTTAGACAAAGTTTTGAATCTTTTCAATGAAGCATACAACTTTTGCTTAATGTTGCTTAAAAAAAACTTCAAGAAAAAAGTTGTCTAAGAAATGTGACAACTGATTCAAATGTTAAGAATTTGGTTTAAAGTCAATGGCATATAGTCACCAACATGCCCTCAAGAATCATGCATGTGCTTAGAGAAATCTTACCAGCCATCCTTTTCTGTCTTTCCTTTGCTTGGCAATGGCATAAAATCCTCTGTAACCAAGCGAGGATACTGGCTCTGCATATATAGAAGTAAAAGGGAGTGCCATTAGATAAGAAAGGCATTTTTCTAAAATTTGTTTTAAGACCACAAGCAAATGGCAACATAATGAACCTGATTGAAGGTGTGAATCTGAATGTTCGATTTTGAGTATTTCTCCACTATCTACATTAAAAATTAACCAGTCATCTCTAAGTATGATCCACTGAAAATTCATAGAAGGAAAGATCAGCAAAAATATTTTGTTTTTTTCTTTTTTGGTCAGAGCCAGTGTAAAGATTTGTATTTGCTACCTTCTGTGTATCTTCATGAGTGTTAAATGAGTTCATCAGAAGCAGTGGAACATTGCATCCATATTTAGAGTTTAGATTCTGAATATAGAAAGCGGGTAAGTGAGAATCTCACAGATAGAATGAAATAAAGCGGAAAAATGGATCGAAATAAAAGAATAAAGCATGACCTCGATTTGGATGACAATAAGATCAAGAAATGTCAATCCGTCACGAACTTCAATAACAGATCTGTCACAAAAGAAGAGAGGTAAGCATAACCATTTTAATCCATGGAGAAAGTTAAACTATCCATATAGGAAGGAACACCAAATGTGGAGAAAGGAAGAAGAAAAGATGACTGAAGGTGCACCTAGAAACCATAATAACTAAATAGCAGGGGCAGCAATTGCATGTCAGCCAAGCACAATAAAGAATATTTAGAGAATAGCAATGACTCAGTGAAATTTGAAGCTGCAAGGACTGAAATGATCTGCCTCTCTTTCGTTCCATTCAATCAACAACCATCTAATGCAAATTAGCATATAAACAGCACTAGCTTGGACAACTTACAATGCAACTAAGACAAGTAAAAATCATTAAAAAGGGTCAATAGTCAAGTGAATTAAGTAAAGAAAACGAGGAAAAGGAAGTTGGGAACGGCATGTGAGGCAATTGTAGAAATTTCTCCTATTTGCACCAATATGCTGGGCAATGTAAAAGAAAAAATGTAAAAGGGAAAGATTGGTGGGGGGGTGGAAGATGGAAAAAACTGGCTTTCAATTTCTACTTTTTCCATTTAGGCCCTTATGACTTGATGGTGTGATCGCTATTCTCCCATTGGAATGGAGCAGCATCCATCAGCCCTCCCCATGAGTTCTTGTATATCTCGTTGGATGAGGAATTCCCACCTTTTTCTCCTTTAGGATGAACTTCATTATATTTGCCAGTAGTTGTGAAGTTCCAGATTCATTGATGAGCAAAAAATTTGTCTTTATTTCCCACTATCTTTCTTCCCACCTCCTTTCAGCATTAACTTAAAAGGGTATATGAGAAAGGAAAAGAGACAATAAAATGAAGCGATAGAGCAGGTCATCTCCTCCCACTTCCCTTGATTTGAAGCATCCACACACGTTTTTAATTAGAAGAAACAAACAGATTTCAAGTTTATCCTTCACATACCCAAGTAACCTAGGATATCTTGACAGAAATAATTCTATATTCATTAGCATTTAGAAGCACTTCACACATATTATTACGATAATCACATAAAATAAACAACATACTTAGGACCGGTGCAACCCATTGTTGTTCCCAAGCCTCCATTGAGCTTCAACACAACTAGTTTGTCCAAGAGCTTCTTTGTCTCTGATGGATCTGAAAAGAGATACCAATGTGATTAGTCCTAAGGATCCAATAACAGAAAGCGAGATCAAGCCATGAGAGATGCATAGATATCTACGTTTAGAAGCTAGATCAAAATGAAACAAACAAATTACCCTCAGAAACAGGGGCTAAGGTGTCATATGGAACCACAACTTCATCGGTGGGTGTGGCAATCTTACTCCACTCAACGTGCTGAGCTTCTCCACTACAAGCATGAGAAAAATTGTGAGGAAAAGCAAAAATCAATTGAACAATTTACGCCACTAATAACATCAAAGCAAGCAACTTTAATGATCATCCTTTGGATCTAGACACTCCACTTAGATTCATCCTAAGTTTATACTTGGGATCTATAATTCACTCTGATGACTCGTCCTAATTACATCAAAGCAAGTGGTTCAACTATCATCCTTTTGCTGGCAAAAATATAAACACATAAATATACAACAATCATGATCATCCTTTGGGTCTAGATACTCCACTCCTAGCTCAAGATTGCCTTTAAGAGGTAACATCGATGAAAATCATTATACATAACTTCATACCGTCAAAAATATGATGCACAAGGAGCATGGTTTGTACCTGAGATAGCGAGTTACGAGGTTGATGAATCCGGCTTTCTCACTCTCACTAAGAATGCAAAACGAAATACGACCAAATCAGAACAGAAATCGCATTATATCTCTCGAATTCCAGCAAATATCATACTTGAGTCAATGAATCTAATCATTTCCCCCTATAAATCAACAATGAAAAGCTAATCTACAATGATAAAAGTGAAAATCGAACAGAGAGAGAGAGAGAGAGAGAGAACCTGATCTGAGGCAGGGAAGCCACTGCAGACTGAAGCTTGGAGAGCTTATCGGAGTCAGCAGCGCTGAGAGTAGCAGCAGCCATTGGAATTTGCCAACGAGAAGAGAGAGAAAGCGAGAATCAGACAGAGAAGGGGAAGCAAGCGTGAAAAGGAAGTGTCTGGAGGGATGGAACGAGGAAGAGATAATGACTTCAGTTGAGAATTTATAAGTATAAAGAGAGAGAGAGAGAGAGAGAGAGAAGGGTGGTGTGGTGGAGGTGATGGCAAGAAAAAGAACCACCAGATTCGATGCGTGTGAGCGATGATCACTGATTACGAAGTAGGAGCGAGATTAAAATTAGGTGTTGTGTGTGGTTTCAGCGATAAAATCTTAAAGCGAGGAACATGGACAGAGCCTCACTAACGGCTGTGGTGTTGTAATGGGTAAAGCCTAAAGGAGAATATGCGGCCGAATATGTCGCTCGACCACGACCCAGCGTTTGCCATATAAATATCACCTAGCGGGCTTATGACCAAGACAAGGTCTATTAGATAAAAATGCAGTGGTCCAACATGCAAAAGCAAAAACATCCAGCAAAGGGCCCTGAATAACGGGGAATGTTATCCCTTGTCAACGAAGCAACCGAACATCTCAAAAGCTGATGCAAATTTTTCGAAGTGACGAAACCAGGAAAAAAAAATGACCCATGTTATATATAAAGTTGGCCAGCCAATCTACTACGAAATATTTGCTTCTCCAAAGGGGAAAAAGGGAAGGAAAAATTAAGAAGGCAAGTCTTTTTTATTTCTTCATTTCATGATCTATTCTAGTTTCTATAATTATCGTACCAGACTTAAGTTTTTATGAACGAATAAAAGTAGGATTTTCTTTACTCTACCAAAAATACAGCTAAACTTACATCCTGAAAGTAAAAAAAGAAAAAAGAATAAGAATGTAGATCCTAAAAAGAAGAAAACTAATGAACAATAGGTTGGGAATCCAAAAAGTAATAAAAATTGTAAGTACTTCTAGTGCAATTTTCTTAATAATATTATAATAAAAAAATATAAAGAGTTCGCTAATAAGTCATTCTAGATCTAGACTCCCAAGATCTAGTCTCAATAATTCAGTCTACTCTAGTACCCTTGAGCACCTTTTTCGAGACAAAGAGCTTGATCTCCTCCAACGACCAATTCAACCCCCTTGGAAGCTCAAACCCAATCATGCAACTTACTTTAGATTCCCCAAGCATCTTATCATGTCCAGTTTATCATGTCTAGTCCGCCCCTAAGCCAACATAACTTGCTTAGGCCACCCCAAGCACTTCATTACCCTCGACCACCTCGAGCTCCTTAGAAACCATAGCCTGACTCCTCGAGTCAGGGTAACCTCAACCCCCCCTAAGGGCATGCACTAGGTACTCAACATATAACTTGGTGTTTGCAATGCTCCTAACTCAAACTTTCTCTCTTCATTAATTACCCTCTAACATCCATAATACAACCAACACACCCTGTAACCTAGGACATGTTAGCTTCCCAAGCCTTAAACATAGCGATTATCCTGTCCAAGGCCGACCAAGCAACTAAATCATTCTATACTCCCTCCTACAACACATGTCCCCTATAGCAGCTACATAGAGCAAACTACAGGACACTATGTGTCCTTGATAAGTGAACTCCTTATCTTAGGACAAGGAGCCAAAGGTATAAGATCTTTGCTCAAATTCCTCACATTCCTTACTCACTTAAGCACACTAAGTGCTCTACACACTTCCCTTTCACTCTCTCTTTACTAACTTAAGTATCAAAGGACTTGAATCAACACCACCATAGAAGGCTTTTTGCAAGTCCACCAAGTATGGCTAATGGAGCACTCGGAGTAGCCAGCAATTTACCTTACATGATCTCACACATCACAAAAGTTCATTCATATTATTCCAAACAAAAGATAAAGAAAATAATGTTGGTTATTGTTTCTCCTTAAATGGATGGATTTAAGTGAAAGTTGAAGTGGATTTAGACTTTATTTCGCTTCCTATCTTAAAATCTACTCATTCGGACTTTATTTCTAAAATCCAATTTTTTAGAATTTGATTATCGATCAATTGTTTGAAAATTTATAAAGAATGAAATATCCGTGATTTCTATCTTAAAATTTTGTTCTTAGCAAACCAAAATAGGTCTTTGAATATGAGTGTTTAAGTAAGAACTAGATTTTATATTGAAGGTCAATCTTTTTAGCTTTCCTTTTTTATCCTTATCTTAATTTTACATGAACCCTATTATATGTCCAACATCTATTTGCACTTAATGCATATATATGTCCTATTTATGCACAACATGTGTAACATTTATCTTCTATTCCCACTTGAGGGCAAACGTACAACCTCTATATGCACTACACGTTACATCATTGTAAAAGGAAGTTAACAAAATTTCTATATGCACCACTTGTTCTAACATTTATCTTTAGTTTATACCACTTAAAACATACATTGTGAATCTATAATTGGAGGCAAATGTAAATGTGCTTTATTGAAATTATCCCTTTTTTGGGTTTTATATCCCTATTTCTATAAGTTTAATTTAAGTTATGAAATTTATCTGATTATTTGTCATACCCCGTAAAATACCTCAATTGTGACGACATACCATAAATGTAAGGTAATTCATTAAATCAAATCAAATCAAACCAAATTGAGCTACATAATGTAATTCTCTTGTATTGTCAATTTACAATTCAATATGAAAAGAATCTAAACATTTCAAAGTTTAGTTTATAGGAACGAACCAAACCTGATAGGAATCATGGCCCTAACATAGAGTCGTACATAGATGTTACCACTCATACAGCCACATTTGAATCTAATTTATCCACTCGGCAATTCATCCGGTGACCCCTCAACGCGAAGCCCCCTAAAAGAATGGTAATGTTGTTGTTGCCTGCATATAGAACTCTATGAGAAATTGCCATCTCCTAGCACCACATAAGTACCCCTCTTCCAAATCTAAAAAGATGACAAGAGTAGAACTATGTTACTATTTGTTCCTAAGCTCATTGCCTAGCTACATTGGTTTAGAGCTCTTTTGCAGTAGTATACAAGTGAGGAAGCTAAGCTTCTCTAGAAATCTAACTTACCCGAGTACCCAAGTTCTCACTAGTACTTTACTATCTCTTAGGAAGAGGAAGACTAAACATCTTAACCTTCCTAAGGTAACATGGCACCATGCCGATCTACTTAGAATCAGCATAGATGCTGACATCCTCTTGGCTAACCCGCCTAACTACTCGACTATCCTATTTCTAAGCTATTCATCTGCTTAGCTGACTTACCTACTAAGCCAAATTGCAGCCTCCCTCTATCTCAAGGCTAAATCACCATGCCAAATTCCTCTAATCACAAATTGATGCATGTCCCTTACTTTTATAACAATATATGGGTGTCAGACGCCTAATCACCCACTAAAAGTCAATTTTTTTTTTCTTTTTATGCTATATTCAATATTATACCCTTTGTTCATTACACATACATATACATATATATGTACCCATCTTTCTATAATAACTGCATAAATCAATGAATATTCCACATTTGACAGTATTATCTTCTTCCTCTTGTTCTTACATGTATGTTAGCCAGTATAAGCTCCATCCTAAGTCTAAAACACTCTTATCTAAGCATTGAGAAAGGTTAGTGGCAAGTTACTCTTCTAACCTGGTTGTACGTCATATCATTTAGGTTATTAAGTTCATGTAGACTGAGTAGTATGTTATATCCATTCATTGGTCTAAGAGTTTTAGCTTACATATGCAACCCCCATTCAGTTCTTCTAGTCATCTCAAGGTTAAGACCTAACTTTAGTTTACATGGTATCACTATATGTATGTTCACCCATGTTACGGCTCACCATCTTGATATTAAAGCTTTAGCAACAACTGTTGTTGGAGCTATTACTATTAGTCTTATGTTATTCTATATATGTCATGATATAGTGTTTGTGTTGCTGTATTGTAGGTATGGAAAGAGTTATATGTTTTAGGTTGTTTGTACTTGAGGTTATGGAGTGTATTTCATGCTTTAATGTTGTAGGTTTAAGGAGTAGCTAAGTACATGTTATAGGGGTTATTGATGTTGGTAGTTGGAAGTGCTATGTAGACATTAGTGGTGCTGAAGAAGCTTCCATATTGTTCCCTATTTCAAGTAAAGAAAACAAAGTTTGTAGTTCATGTGTTAGGTATAAGAGCTATAGTGTGAGCTGTGATTCTAGTCTTTTATGGAGTTTGATTTTGAAGTTTGGAGTTCGGTTTCTACTCATTCAGAGCAATAGTATTCTAAGTTATTATTATTCTTATATTAGCTGTAGATAATGACAAACTCTAGCATTGACGTTGTGGTTAAGGACATCAAAGTGGCATTCTACACCAACGAACAAGAAAATTGATGAACTCACCAACATGATGGCTAACACAAGCTATCAATAATTTAGCCACTACTTAACCTATTGAAGAGGTAACCACTAATGTCCAAGCCATTCCTTAGTATAGGAGAGGATAGAGAGTAGGTTACTAAGCTAATTACATTGACTGAGGTGACATTAGGTACGTAAGATGGAACAACTAAGGTGTTGGTATTGATTAAAGAGCACGTAGAAGGATTGATTGGATGAGACATAGGAAAGTGAAGAGGAGGAATATTATGAAGCTAAGGAAAGAGCTATCCAACCTATTAGTGGACTAAAAAACGTAAAGTTGCAAATGCAAATCTACTATGGGTTTGGTAATGTATACAACTATCTAAACTACAAGGATAAGGTTGAGAAAATTTTTAAATGCCATAAGGTTAACAAACAAGCTAAAGTGAGATCATCTATCCTTAAATTTACCAAATATGTTGCCCTATGATGGAAGAACCTCCAATCCAGTCGACATAGAGAAGGAGATCCTAAGACTAAGATATGGCTAGAGATGTGTCGAGTTATAAAGAGAGTTTGTTCTTGATCACTACATACAAGACACCTTTAAAAGTTACATGAGCTAAGATAAGGTGGACTCAGTGTAGACAACTGTCTAATGAAGCTACAAATGCTCATGATTTAATGTGAGGTTGAGGTATCTAGAGCTTGTAAGACCCACAATCAACTATCCAAAGTTTAGCTCGTAGAATTTAGTGTAGTCGGTTAAAGAATTCAATCGAGCCTAAATTATCAAATAAAGCTAGAAATATTAGTAAAAATGATCCCGTAAGTTTAAATTTAAGAAAATAAGTAATAAAATAAAAAATATAAAATTTTCAAATTTTAAATATATTACTTGTTATTTATCAAAAGTACGTAAAATGCATTTCGATAATTAACGAATTACTAGAGATAAATTATATACACACTAAAAATTATAAAATAACCTAAATAATATTTAGGAATATTTATTTGTACTATATATGAATTTACATGTAGGTAAAAATATGCGTAATTACTTAAAATACGCAAAATATGCTAAAATAATACTAAATAATTAAAAAAAATTCATAATTAATTAAGAAAAAATTAAAAAATCATAAAAAATAAGGAATGATCTAGATTTAGGTCATGGCAGCTGGGGAAAATCAGAAAAAATTTAACCAATTAAATTAGAACAACATAAAAGGTAAATTAAAAGAAAATAAGGCAATTGTCTAATCAAATTAATGCACAATAATTCCCCAAGACCTCTATAAATACCCCAAATTTTTCAGAAGCTCATTTTGGATGTCTGGAAGTTTAGAAAATTAGAAAGAGGTGAAATTGAAAGTAAATTAAGGTTTTATAAAAAAATCACAAAAAAATTGTGCAATTGGCGCTTTTAAGGAGAACCTATACCTGACGAAGAACTGAGAGTAAATAGCCACCACCACCATACGATGGTGGTAGTGCTCAGGTGGGCCGACATACCCATGGCCACCAACGGTAGTCAAAGCCACCTAAATCGATGAGTTCGATTTCCAATCTGATTTTGTGTAATTTTATAAAAATAGTAAATATTCTTAGAAAATTATGAATTTTGTTATTCTAGAATATTTTAGTATGTAGTTTTTAGAAAAAATATTATTTTGATAAAAATATATTCCGTGATATATGATTCTTAAGAAATCATACAAAATTGAGCATGTTTCGATTTAAAAATAAATGACCTTAGGAGTATAGTTTTGAGCTCAAAATTTTTATGTAAACTACTTAGATGATATAAAACAGTGCTATAAAGCCCTTTTTCAAAAATGAATTTTTGAAAATTTTAGATAATTTTTAGGCCTTAAAATAAGGTATAAAATAGGTGATTTAGGGTTAATTAAGTAATTAAATGGATAATTACTGATGTACAATTATATGTTTTAGGATGTTGAAATCCGATGAAGTATGATACTTGTAGCATTGAAGTTGTTAGATGTAATTATTAGAGTAATTATGTAGTGAATAAGTAATAGGAAAAAACAATACATTTTAAGTTAATTTGGTAATTTAGGATAATTAGGTTCAAATCTGATTTAGAATGAATTTAGACATTTTGAAATGTTAATTGATGTTGAAAAATGGTAATTAGAGTGATAGAAATATTAGATGCCTATTATGTACATAATAAGTGATAATACATAATATGTAATTATTGGTAATATAATAAATTAAAGATGTTAGGATAAAAATTGATATTATATAAATAATAGGGATATATAATAAATTTGATAGAAATCTTAAATTTATGTAATTATATGAAAAATGTAAAAATTTCTCACATCAAGAGTAAATTCGGTATACTAATAAAGATTTAAGTATACCGAGTAGAGTAAAATACTGACTAGAAGTAATTATGGTATTTAGGATATCTGAAAGTAATGTGATTAATTTCACATTATGAGTTGAAACGAGTTTCTAAAGTTCATATATAAAACAGTACTTAGAAATTAAACTAGAACCTAATTTAGAAATCGATATAGAAACTAAACCCGAACCTAGCCTCAAACCGAAAATAATTATAAAAGATTTGAGAATCTAGATAATTGGACATATTAAACCCTAAACCAAGGATAACAATAAGTGTTATGAGATAAAACAAACTTATAACAATTATATGAAAACTGAGACAACGTTGGTATTATAGGGATTATCAACAATAGCCTAAGTGAGTTAGATCTCAAGTAAACAAGCGAAGAGTCTAAGTAAGTTGGGATTATTATGTTGCTATATTTTGGAGACTTGAGATTATACTTGATTATGCTTGTTCTGAGCTGATTATATGATTTTGATTTGCTGCTTGGCTTATATTATATGATTTGTATGAAATGATTGATTACTCTAAACTAGACCTAATCAAATATGCGACCTGTAATCATAAATCAAACCTGCATAGTAACCCATTAGGGGAAACTTAAGATTCTCCAGCCAAATACCGAATGCTGGATAGCGTAATGGGTCCCTTCTTCATCTTTAGTTGAACTAAGTGATAGGTGAAAAGGTCGCGGGAAAGGTGAAGTCAATGGTTCAAAGATAGTCGTGGAAGGAGCGGTATCTCCATTGTACAAGCCTAGGTTTGGTCGTGAACTATTGCATTAATGGCAACTCCTCAACCTGGATTAAAGCAAGCACAATTTTTCTAATCTCACGACGGACCAGACAACATTGTACGATGGCATTTGCTTAAACATGCATTGCATCTAATAAATTAGTTGATAACCTTGTTTGTGTTTGTGTTATAGTTTTAAGTCCTTCGTCTTGACTTACTGAGCTGTGATTGCTTATATCCTTATAGACATCGCTGCAGGTGCTGGCTAAGAAGTGGCTTATAACCACCCTGAAGCTAGTAACTACTGAATCTTGAAGAGTGAGGAAAAACATTTGAAAAACAAACATATATTTTTAAGGTTTAAGCTCCTATCTTAGAATTTTTTAATTTTGAATAATGAATTAACTAGGAAATGGATTACGATGAAACGTTATAAACTTTAATTATAATAACTGAATTCTAGTGTATATATATATATATATATATATATTTTTTTTTCTTCATTAGGTAAATGACTTAGTTAAATTACGAATTGTTTACTTCAAAGCGGGTTAGTTTTGAACGTCTTGTGTAGATCAGGTCTAGGATAGCGGTTGTAAGGTCAACTTCTATCTTAAAATGGTTTACACGACGATATTATTACGACTCTACCGCTTCGGGGCATGATAGAGCTCATACTATATCTAGATTTATTAGAGGACTAAAGTATGAGATTCGTAAAGTGTTGGGTATATAAGGAATTGACACTTGGGAGATACCACCCAAGTTGCATAGAGGGTAGAATGTTCAAGACATCAAGGGTATTACCAAGCTCCTCTAAATAGATCCCTATTTGCCCAACCTAATCTAAGTATGTTGACTAGATCAAAACCAAGTAAGTAAAAGGCTATCAAACCTAACTTGAAGTCTCAACCTATTAAGGGGGAAATGCTGAGGAAATTTGAGAAGGGATAAGTTTCAAGACAAAAGACAAGCGAGATAAAGTGCTTTAAATGCTAATGCCTTAGCCATATGGTTGTCTAGTGCCCAAACAGAAGAACTATGGTCATTAAGGGTAATGTGCCAATGCTTGAAGTAGATAACATCGATGAAGAGGTAGAAGAGTTGAACGAGCAGAATATTAACCAAGAGTCGCTTGGGGAAGAGATAGTTGTGAATCCTAAGGAGGGTGATCACTTAAGTATGGTTATGTAAAGAGCTATAAGCATTGCCCCTTTTATTGAGGACAAGCAATGAGAAAACTTGTTCCATATTAGGTGCGAGGTGAAGGGAACCTTATATGTTATGATTATAGATAGTGGAAGCTACATAAATACTACATTAGTGAGTATGGTAAAGAAGTTAAAGTTACCAACCACTTCTCATTCAAGGCCATATAAACTACATTGCCTTCATGAGAAGGGTGCCTCACATGTTACCAAGCAGGTCGTTATACTAATTTGTATAGGTGCATATTAAAACTAGGTGTTTTATGATGTATTGACGATGTGTTCTTCATAAATACTACTAGGTCAACCTTAGATGTTTGACTAAAGAGTCACCTATGACAAGTTTAGGAACACTTGTATATTTGAGCATGAAGGTAACAAGATCAACCTGATGCCCTTGACACCTAGCCAGGTTAGAAATATGTAAGTACAACTAAGGTGATAGAAGAAGAAAAGTCTAGTCATGTCTCAAGTTGAACTAAATTATGAATTGAGGTTAAATACCCCAACGTTCCTATTAGTCTAGCTATTGCTGGAGATAAAAGGCTAACATATAAAGTTGCTTATCAAGGTGTAGAAGGTAATATATGAGCTTGTAGACTTATTCCCTAAAGAGTTACTAAAATGACTACCTCCCATTTGAGGTATTGAGCATGCCATCAATCTATAACCGGGAACTGCTCTATTGAACAAGCCTATGTATAGATCGAATTTGAAGCAAGCTATTAAGCTCCAAAGGTAGATTGATGAATTATTAAAGGAGGATGTTTTCGTAAGAGCTTAAGTCTATGTTCTGTATCTTCTTTATAAGTGCCAAAAAAGGATGGATCCTAAAGGATGTACATCAATATCTAAGCTATAAACAAAATTACTGTTAAGTATAAGTACCTAATTGTGAGGCTAGACAACATACTTGATGAACTACATGGGAAGAAGGTATTTTCGAAGACTGATTTGAAGTCAGGCTATTATCATATTAGGATATGACTTGAAGATGAATAGAAGACCATGTTCAAAACAAAGCATGGATTATATGAATGGATGGTCATGCCTTTTAGTCTTTCCAACCCTCTAAGCACATTCATGAGGTTAATGAATCATGTATGTCATGATCTAATCAGGAAATTTGTGGTCATCGATTTTGATGACATAGTAATGTATAGTTCTAATGTAGAGAACCATTGTAAGCATCTTTGAGTTGTCCTCATTATGCTACGAGATGAGAAACTACTTAGGAACTTGAAGAAATGTAACTTCTACTAACTCAAGGTGGTCTTTCTAAGTTTTTTAATGAGTGGAGATGGACTAAGGGTTGATGACAAGAAAGTCCAAGTTGTCTTAGAATGGTTAGTACTGACTTGTTCTATTAACATTTGAACTTTCCACAAATTGGCTTCATTTTACCGACACTTCATTAAGGACTTTAGTACTAATGTGGCTTCTTTGACCAAGCTAACGAAAAAGAATGTAGAGTTTAAGTAGGGAGCAAAAGAGTAGATGGGTTGTGAAGGAAAAGTTAACTTCTACTCCTATCCTTACTCTCCGAGACTTTGAAAAAATCATTAAGCTAGAGTACGACATATCTGGTGTTAGCATAGATGACATACTAATGCAAGAAGGTCAACTTATTGCCTATTTCAATAAGAAGTTCAAAGAAGTTTCCCTCAATTACTTAGTCTATGACAAGGAGTTCTACTCTTTAGTGTAAGCATTGATTGTATGGTACAACAACTTATTGCCTAAGGAGTTTGTCATATACATAGACCATGAGTCATAGAGTACATCGAGAGTTAGCCAAAGTTGTCAAAGAGATAAGCTAAGTGGGATGAGTTCATAGAAGCATGTATAATGAGGTACAAGAGAAAGGTGACTAATGTGGTTGCTGATGCACTATCTCGACGACTTTCCTTCCTGACTAACCTACAGACTTAGCTACTTAGATTTTCAATCATTAAAAGATTTTATGCCGAAGACCTGCACTTTGGTTCTATTATGATTAGGCATTATGAAGGGAACACTATAGATGATTACTTCATGGAGGATGGATACTTGTTCAAGAGCAGGAAATTATGTATTTCGACCTACTCTTTATAGGAATTACTTATGAGCAAAGTGCATGGAGAAGGACCATCTTGTCATTTTGGTGGAAAGAAGACATATAAGCTGTTAAAGTTAAGATTCATTTGGTTAAGGATGAAAAAAGATGTACCCAATGTGTTGAAGAGATGTCTTGTATACAAGAGGGCTAAGAGCCAAGTTGAACAAGGCAAATACCTACCCTTGTTTATCTTGGCCAAACCATAGACCGAGCCAAGTATAGATTTTATCCTTGGTTTGTCAAGTATGTCATGATGGGAGCATAAGCAAGCATACCTAGTTAAGTTATAGTATAAAACGGATTGTGCGCTCAAGTTGTCGATCCTATAGGGAATCATAAATTTAAGGAAACCTTGGATTATGTACTCCCTAATTTTCTAATTATCTAATTGAGCAATTAGGCACATATAAATAAAATATAATAAACCCTAATTAATATGTAAATAATAAATAAGAAATCAAGAATAAAAGAGACAAGAACAATAAAATAAACAAGAACAATGAAATAAACAAGAATACTAAAATAAACAAGAAGATTAATTAAAGTAGAAAAAACACAATCCTTAGTAAATCTATTATTTACAACCCAGTTCTATGTAACTTTAAATCTCAATTACTCATTGGATCATCGAACCTAATTTGAATTAATCGAACTTGCGTCTATTAATTAATTTTTAACCTTAAGTATACTTTATCCAAATCGCTTCTATAATGAAATATCTTAAAATTACATTAAGATCTTGGATTCTACTATTAAGTTGCCCTAATTTGGAGAAATCAAATAACTAAATGTTTTAGTCTACTTGATTACTTCTAATTACACCTATCCATCTACTATAGGATCTTACGAACTCTACAATAGACTCACACATTGATTCAACAACCAATAATATTGAGTTAAAGACAATAAACACAATGTAATTAGATCTCAAAAGGTAATATCATAGATTTAATAAGAAACAAGCGATACATAGAAAACTAAGGTTTAATAAAGATCTACTAAGAATGGTAAAATCAAAACATGGAATAATATAAGAGAAAGGAAAGAGTAAGAGATGAACCCCTATTACTACTTTGCCCTACATAATTCTTCGGAGGGGATTGTTTGTGAGAACCAAGCCTAGGCTCTTACTCATAGAACTTTAACCTAGGCTTATAAAAAGACTTCTAAAAAATAAAAGATTTTCTTGTCAATAGCATGATCATGACGTAAGATTACGACAATGATCTCTAAGCATAATTCTCCTTTGCATTTGGTTCTTCTTAAAACTCATGAAATTCTTGGACGAAGGGATCACGGACATAATCTTCATATGTAATCTCCTCTAAACTTAATTTCTCATCCAAAACTCCTTTGCTTAAATCACTTGATCAATGCATCATCCATTAAAGCTTTGACTCTTTACCAAATTCTTCAAAAATGCATCAAAAATTCTTTAAAGGCCTACAATTGAAATAATTAACAAATAAACTCCAAAGTCTTCATGATTAACACAAATAATGAATAAAAACTACACAAATTCTCCTTGAAATATATATGCTAAATGAGTGTCATTATATCATGAAGGAAGGACTCCATCATGATCATAGTCATGTTGGTTCCATTGAATAATCAAGAGGAGAGGTTGAATTGATTGCTACCAAAAATTAATTCCTAAATAGTTTTCTCCTATTAATACTCAAGATTAATCAACTATACTAATTTTTTTTTTTTTCATTCTCGACATACAGAAATATTAGCAAACTTAAATTAAAGATTTGTAAGTGAATGCAAAACTAATCAACTCTTATTCTGATTGTTCTTCTAAGATCTAATAGCATGATAATACTTCCAATAAATATATAATGCGCATTCCATCAAATAATAGAGTTTAGAAGATCAAGTATTAATATATAATGGTTCCACATAATGCTTAGCCTACTCTTCTAGCTTGTGGCCCAGAATATGGTTTTCTACATATTAGTTCCACTATTTAAAAGAAACTTGTACATAGAGGCCAATAGTTCCCGTGATCCTATCTAGCCTTGAAATCATAAGTTTTATAGAATTTCCCTTTTAAGTTCTCTAAAAAAAGTCTATTTAGTAAATTTTTAAGAAATTAGCAACTTTTTGAGGATTACAATAGATTTCTTTACACTGTTGCATAATGCTTAGCAATAATAAATTCTTTAGTACTTTCTCTCAAGTACCTAACTTGCTCTTATGATTATTAAAACGTGTATAAGCTTAGTAATAAACTTTTATGGATCATGTAAACTTGGTTTGCTCAAATCTTTGTTTCAATTTCTTTTCTTTTCTTCTCTTCTCTTTATTTCCTTTGTTGATTGCTTGTTCTCTAACGTTCAATTGTTCCTTGTATGGTAATAATCATTGCTCTTCAAATCTTTTATGATCTTTAATTCTTTGCTATCATTTGCAAATTTGCTAATCTGTTAAGTTATACTTTCCTTCATAATTGTCTTTTATGCTTAGAAACTTTTCTTCAATCCATGTATTTGCAATCTCTGTATGTAAAGCATCCTAGCTTGATCAGATATATTAGCTAAATATATCTCAACAATGCTAGGTCTTGAATTGTTCTCTTCATTTTCTTTGTCTTTCACTCTTCTGTTCATATTTCACTTCTAGTCTCAACATTTGCTTCTAATATATGCTTCTATTTGGTCCTTACGCTTTTAGTTAGTTTTTGTACTTCTTATTAGTCTTTTCTTTTCTTCCTTCGTCTTTAGAATAATACTATCATGTCTTCATGAGCTTCTAATGATCAAAACATTGTCATTCTATGCTATAGACATTTTCTATTCAATTCTATTCATCAATTAATTGGTTAGCTTGTTATATTAGTCGATTTTAGATGAATCCACTACTAATACTTCATTTCTAATTCTTTATGACTTCTAATCTCATCATTGTTTGTTTAGAACTTGTTATTGCTTCTATTTTAGTTTTTGATCATCTTAAGTACCTTCAATATTATAATTTCTTTGCACTACACACTAGGTAACTTGATTAGTAATATTAAAATACCTTTCATTCAAGTCCTTCTATTAACGAGTAGATAGGTTGAGCATGATGGTATACTCTATACCCTGCAACAAAAGTAATGATGCTTCAACTATCTCTTCTCTTTTCTTGTAGAAAATCAACATGTTGAAATGAAGTGCCAAAGACCATAGTGTTTGATAAAGATCGATTTTGTTGAGCCACTTTAGAAGACCCTACGAAGATGCCTCAAAACCAAGCTTCGATACAATACATTATGCCATCCCTAAACCTATGGGCAAACCAGCGTCATCAATAAGACAGTTGGCTCTTTACACTAAGTTGTAGTGGGGAAGAACTTTGTTAATTAGTATTTATGTCTACTTATAGTAGAATTTGCTTATAATAGATGGGCACATAGTGTGATGAGTAAGTCCCCATTTAAGATTGTATACGGTATCAACCTTAACCTTCCCTTTGACTATACACCCTTGCCCAACCACTAAGAAAACTAAGATGTTGTTAACCACACTAAGGCCTTAAGGATTATGATAGGGATCACGAACTAATTACGCAGTCCTGAGCATAAGGACTCGCTCATATGGTTCATTGAGCTATCCAAGAAGAGTTAAATTCTGAAGAGCAATGCCTTCCTTAGTTCGACCTGTCATGTTAGTTTACTCTCTACCTCATCCAAGAGATTATTGAGGTAGCCAATCTATTGTCGAGCCGACCCCTTTATGATACATCAGTCTAAGGTCAAGCACTAAACTCGCATATTGCCAACCTAATGCATTGCCAATGCTTAGTTGACGCCGATTCCGAGCCAACATGACTTTAGGCCACCTCCTGAACGAGCCTTCATCAAACTAGAGCATCTGAGCTATTGAGCTGCCAGGTTGCCGACCCCAACTTAACCTATTTAGAACCCATTCTGCTCAACAAGCAGCATCATTGGCACCACAGAATAGACAACTGATACGCATTCTATTTTTTGATATTCGTACTGCCCTTTTTTGCAACCAAATATTCTTTTCTATCTGATTACGACTCTATCCTTGTAAATTATTCCTTTGTCCTTTCTAGTAAGAATTTTTTTATAAATTAAGCTAACCTAAAACTTACACTAATTGGGTCATATAAATACTTGTTAATTGTAATAGCAGCAACATTGAATGACATTGATATTTAGACATTTCCCTTCTTACATGAGCTAATTGTTTTCTTTGCTTACTCTCATTTACTCTTATTTGATCCATTGTCAATGTGGATTATTGGTGAGTACCTTCCGGCCATACTTATACATAATATCAAGTGCAACTTAAGCTCATATGAGACATTGGTACATCATATCTACCATTGGTGCACAAAAACCTTCGACTACCATTTAGCTTTCAGACCATCTTGCAGTTCGGACCTACCCCTTGGTTCATGTAATATTGGCTATTGTGTGTTAATCTACGATAACCTATATCATATTGGTACTGGAGCTTGGATATGATTGAGCAAGTTTTTATCACTTTGTACCTTGAGAAACTTGTTTTAGTTTATTGTAGAAATTGCTATTGTTGTGACTCTTTGAAGAGTGTTTAGTGTTGCAGAATCTTGTGCTCTGTTTTCCCCTATTTCTTGCTTATGGAATAAAGTGTGAGTGTTTGTTTGTTTATCGTGTTTAGTTATGATAAAGGTAAGAGTGATAGGTGTTGTTCTATTGTTGCTGTTTATGGAAAGAACTTTAAGTGGTATTTTCAGTTGTTAATCCCCTATAATAAACAACAATGTCTGATTCCAATGTTCAAGGAGCCATTAGTAACCAAGAGAGTGGTACTTGAAATAGCCAAGGTCAATAAGGAAGTTTAACACTGTAGTCTATAGATGACCAACTAGATTGACTTACTAACCTAGCGACTAGTTTAGTGACTGCCATAAATGAAGATAAACGAGCTTGAAATGACCCTTATGGAAGATGAGCCAATGAATAACCCAAGAGAGGTAATGGTCGATATGTCTAAGCTAATGCTCAGGTTCGACTACCTCGAGTTAGAGGGGTAGGCAAAATTGCTAAACACAGATCAGCGTTAGATGAGATAGAAGAGAATGAAGAGGAAGAAGGTGATGAAGTAGAAGAGTACTATGAACTCGAGGAGAGGAATATCTAAGCTCCTAAAGTGAAAGGGTTGAGGATGGAAGTAATTTGAATGCCAGAAGTGCCTGATAATGCTAAGATCAGACTTGCTATGCTAAAGTTTACTGGTTATGCTGTCTTGTAGTGGAAGAATCTACAAGCCACCCATATAAGGGAAGGAGAACGAGAGGTTAGGAGTTAGGATCAAATGAAGAGAGTCATGAGAAGGAGGTTTGTTCTAAGCTATTATTTGCAAGATGCCTTTAAGAGATTATAGGAGTTGAGTCAAGGTGGATCGATTGTTGATGCCTATGTAAAGGAATTCTATATGTTAATGATTCATTGTGAAGTTGTAGAGCTTGAAGATCGAACTGTATCTAGATTTATTAATAGGTTGAAGTATGGGATTAGAGGTATTCTAAAGACCATGGACATTAGATCACTTGATGAGGCTATTTGAGCCATCTAAAGAATTGAAAAGCATTGAATAAGAAGATTCCAAGCTCCTATCAATTGGCTTACCACTAGTCAACCTATTCCAAGTAGACCTATGCGATCAAAACCGAGTAAAGTTGTTGAGACCTGACCTACTCAATCTACCTAAGTAGAGGAGAAGGAGATTCTGAGGTAGTACGAAAAGGGCTAAAGCTTAGGTAGGAAGACGAGTGATTTTAAATGCTTCAAGTGTTAAGGATTTGGATACATAACCGCACAATGTCTGAATAAGAGAGTAATGGCAATCAAGGGTGAGATGCCAACCATTGAGGTCGATAGTACTAACAAGGAGATTGAGTAGCCCATAAAATCTAAACAACTAGAACAATTCGAAGAGGAAGAGATCATTTATACTAAAGAGGGTAATTTCATGTCATCAACAATGATGTTAAGGAGAGCAATAAGTGTAAGTCCTATACCAAAGGATGAGCAGCAAGAGAATTTATTCCACATTAGCTATAAGGTGAATGGGTCAATGTATGCCTTAATTGTCAATAGTGGCAACTGCACTAATGCAAAAATTGCACCAATGTAACATCTACTTTTACGGACCAGCAATTGAAGTTGTCGGCCAATCCCAACCCTAAGCCTTATAAATTGCAATAGCTCAATGATAAGGGAGCCCTACAAGTAAATAAACAAGTGACTGTACACATTAACATTGGAAATTATCAAGATGAGGTGCTTTGTGATGTATTACCTATGAATGCATCCCATATTCTTCTTAGACAACCATAGATGTTTAACCAAAGTGTGATATACGATGGAATGAAGAATGCATGTTCCCTGAAGTACGAAGGTAGGAAGGTAAAGTTGAGCCCTATAACTGTCAAACAAGTTAAAATCATACAAACTCAATTGAGTTGAGTTCTAAAGAAGGAGGCTATGGTGATGACCCGAGCCAAGATAAAGAGAGAGATAGAACTTAAAGAGTTGACTTATCTGTTAGTCAGGAGGTTACTTGAGATGAGAGGAGTAGATGAGGAATTGCTACCTGCCAAGGTGAAAACCTTATTAAATGAATTTGCCAACCTATTCCCAAGTGAACTGCTAGAAGGTTTGCCTCCCCTCTAAAGTATTGAACACATAATTGATTTGCAGCCAAGAGCCACATTGCCCAACCAGCCTACTTATAGGCTAAACCCTAAATAAGTTGCTGAATTGTAAAGATAAGTAGATGAATTGATGAAAAGAAGGTATGTGCAAGAGTCCCTAAGCCCATGTGCCGTGCCAACTTTATTGGTGTCGAAGAAAGATGGGACATAAAGGGTGTGTATGGATAACCAAGCGATCAATTGCATCACCATCAATTATAGTTATCCTATACCAAGGCTTGATGACATACTTGATGAGTTAAATGGAGCTAAAGTGTTCTCTAAGATTGATCTTAAATCAGGATACCATCAGATCTGAATGCAAAAGGGAGATGAATGGAAGAACATATTCAAGACCTACAATGCATTGTATGAATGGCTTGTGATGCCATCTAGGTTATCAAACGGACTGAGCACATTCATGTGATTAATGAACCATGTGCTTCGAAAACTAATAAGGAAATTTATGGTGGTATATTTCGATGACATTCTAGTTTATAGTCCTGATCTGGAGACTTCCAAAAGCATCTTTGAGTTGTTTTCTTAAAACTCCAAATTGAGAAGCTCTATGCCAATATGAAGAAACGTGACTTTTGTCGACTTAAGGTGATCTTTCTAAGGTTTGTTATGAGTGATGGTAGCATCCAAGTTAATGATGAGAAGAGACAAGTGATTACTGAATGGCCTATGTCAACCTATTCAGTTGATGTGTGAAGCTTCCACATCATCGATTTATAAGAAATTTCAATATAATTGTGGCCTTACTCATCGAGCTATTAAAGAAGAATGTTAAGTTCAGGTGGAAAGAGAAAGAACAGAGGAGTTTTGAAGAAGTAATGGAGAAGCTAACTATAGCACCTATCTTAGCTTTCTCAAGCTTTGACAAAGTGTTTGAAGTTGAGTATGACACATCTAGATTAGGCATAAGTCTTGTGCTGATGTAGGAAGGCTAACCTATTGCTTACTTCGGTGAGAAGTTTTGAGGAGCCACACTCAATTATTCTATTTATGATAAGGGATTTTACTCCTTGATCCGATCCTTGACTCTTTGGCAACATTATTTATTACCTAAAGAATTTGTGATCTACATTGATCATAAATCTTTGAGATATTTGAAGAGCCAACCCAAGTTGTCTTGAACATAAGCCAAATGGGTTGAGTTTATGGAAGGATTTTTTTATATTATGAAGTACAAGAACAAAAAGAGCAATGTAGTGATTAACGCCCTATTGAGACGACATTACCTCTTGATAGAATTACGGACCTAATTATTGGGATTTTCTATGATTAAGGAGTTATATGCTGAGGATCTACATTTTGGTCTAATCTATACCAGGTGTGAAGAAGTCCAAATACTTGATGACTATCACAAGAAGGACGGATACTTATTTAAGAAGAGGAGATTGTGTATCCCAACTTATTCCATGAGAGATCTATTAGCGTACGAGGTGCATTGTGGAGGGCTACTTAGACATTTTGGTAAGCATTGAACTCATAAGGCACTATCCTTGAGATTCTTTTAGCTAAAGATGATGTGGGATGTCCAAGCTATAGTGAAAAGGTATGCTACCTATAGAAAGGCAAAGAGCAGAGCCAAGCAAGGACAATATTTACCATTACTGATCCTGATCAAACCATAGTCTCAGCTAAGCATGGACTTTATGGTAAGGTTGCAAAGGACGTCCCAAGGGAAAGACTCCATTATAGTAGTCATAGATCGATTTAGTAAGATGGTACACTTCATGCCCTATTCTAAAACTAACGATGCTTCAACCATCTCTTTTGTTTTCTTGTAGAGGGTCGTCAAATTACATAGAGTACCCAGAACCATTGTTTCAAACCGATACTCAAAGTTCATGAGCCATATCTAGAGAATGTTATGGAGATAGATGGGAACCAAACTATTGTACAACACATCTTATCATCTACAAATAAATGGATAGACCGAGTTTGTTAATAGGACAGTGGGAACTTTACTCCAAGTTCTAAGTTGCTATTTGTTGGAACATGGCCAATTAGGATCTATGCCTACCTATAATTGAGTTCGTCTATAATAGGACTACCCACAGTGTCACGAACATGTTACCCTTTAAAATTGCCTATGAGTTCAACCTTGAGCTCCCATTAGACCAAACGCCCCTTTTAAGTTAAGAAGATGATTAATTAGTCATAGAAAGATTTGAGGCCATCAGAGCAATGCACCAGAAGGTTGTAGAACATCTAAGCCAAGCTGTTACTAAGCTTGAGAAACAAGGCCAAGGATAGAAGTACAAGAAATTTCAACTAGGTGATTTGATTTGGATCTACCTCAATAAGGAATGATTTTTAAGTTTAAGGAAAAGCAAGTTATCTCCTAAAGCCAAAAAGTATTTGAAAAAATCAATCCTAATGCCTATAGAATTGAACTACCTAAAGAATATAAAGTCTCAAACTCCTTTCACATTGCTGACCTCCACCTCTATACTCCTGAAGATAAGCAACGTAGAGTTGAACCAAATTTGATCCCAAATCTCAAACAACCTAGAGGAGATGATAGGGATCATGGACCAATTACGTGCTCCCGAGCTTAAGGACTCACTCATATGGTTCATTGAATTGTTTGAAGAGAGTTAAACTATGAAGAGCAATTCATTCTCCAATCCAACTTGTCGAGTTACTCTACTCTCTACCTCATCCAAGAGACTATCAAGGTGATTGATCTATTGTCAAGCCAACCCCTCCTTGATATATCAATCCAAGGTCAAGCACTATACCAGCATATTGCTGACCTGACACATTGTAAAAGTCGTGTTGACACAATTTCGAGTCGACATGCCGAAGCCGACTTGACACTAGGCTACCTCCTAAACTAGCCTTCATCAAACTAGAGCATCTAAGCTACTGAGCCGCTGAGCTACCAACCCTAACTTGACTTGCTTAGAACATTATTTGCTCGGCAAATAGCATCATTGAGACCATAGAATGGACAGCTAACACATACCATACTTTCTAACATCCGTACTATCCTTTTTTGCAATCAAATGTTTTTTTTATCTGATTACAACTCTACCCTTGTAAATTATTCCTTTATCCTTTTCCCATATGAATCTTTTTGTAATTTAAGTTGACCTAGAACTTACCCTAATAAAGTCATATAAATACTTGTAAATTGTAATAGCCACAACAATGAATGACATTGATATGCAAACATTTCTCTTCTTGTGTGAGCTAAGTATTTTCCTTACTTACTCTCGTTTACTCTTATCTGATCCATCGTATGTATGGACTAATGGCAACTGTCCTCTAGCTACACTTATACCTAATATCAAGTATGACCTAAGCTCGTGTGAAGTATTGGTATGTCATATCTACCGTTGGTGTACGAAAACCCTTGCTCAAACCTTCAACTACCATTTAGCTTTCTAACCATCTTGTTGTTCAGATCCACCCCCTGGCGTGTGATACTGGACATTATATGTTCATCTATGGCAACTCGTATTAGATTATGTATCAGAAGGTGATTGAACATCTAACCTAAGTTTCCTCCAAGCTTAACCAAAGGGGCCAAGGAAGAAACGTTAATGAGTTCAAGCTCATCAAACTAGTATGGTTTTACTTAAGCAAAGACATATTCATGAGTTTGAGGAAGAGCAAATTATCATCTATAGTAGATATACCATTTTAAGTTGTTGAAAAGATAAACTAGAATGCCTACAAGGTAAGCTTACCAAAAGGGTATGGAGTGTCTAATTCCTTCAACATTGTCGACCCGAGTCTATACATCCTTGAGGAAGAGTAGAGTAAAGCCCAATTGGATTTAATCCTAGATCTCAAACAACCCAAAGGAGATTATATGAATTACAACTCTCTTACCCATACCCAAGCTTACAACCTGGCTATAGTAGTCTACTAAGCTCTCTTACAACAATATACAAGTGAGGAAGCCAAGCTCCTCTAGAAATTCAACCTACCCGTGTTCTCACCAATACTTTATTATCTCTTATGTAGAGGGAGACTCTCAACATCTAACCATCCTAAGGTTAACTTAGCATCTTGCCAACATGGTCAAGATCAATATGGTTGTGAACATCCTAGCTTGTCTAACCCTACTACCTACTCAACTATCCTATTTTTGAGTTATCCATCCACCTCGCCGACTTACATACCAAGCCAACCTATAGCCTTCCTTTATCTAGAAGCTGGATCATAGTTCTAGATTCTTCTAATCATAGATTAACACATGTTTCTTACTTTTGTGACAATATATAGGTGTTAAGCACCTAAAACATCCATTAAAAGTCCATTTTAGCCTTTTATATCACTATGTATAAGCTATATCCAATATTATACTGTTTTGTCATTTTACAAACCTAATACTTACCCTAAAAGCACATGTGTGTGTGTGTACGTGTATGTGTGTGTGTATCCATATTTGTATAATAGCCACCTTAATTACTGAGCATTCTACATTTTAGTAGTATTGTCTTCTTCCTCTTGTTCTTGCATGTGTGTTTATAATACCTTACTATTTGAGCTAATAGTATTTAGAATCTAATAAAAGTAGCATAAAGTAACCCTATTTCAATATTTCAACTATACTAACTTACATACAATTCGCAAAGCAAGAGCATTAACAAGTAAGGATTTTCCTCAAAAAATAATGGCTTAATAAGAAGCTGCCCTTAAATAAATTGATAAAATTATATTATAAATTAAATTAAGGACACTTAGTCTATATTGATAAATATCAGATAAGCTTATATAATGTATTTAGATGACAACTTATCACCTAACAACCTACTAGCAAAACCTTATTGGACCTTTTAGCTTATCAAACTATCTAGGAACATAGCTTGGCATGATGTATGAGGGATGATGTATTATTAAGCATATACATGCATAATGCGAACAAAAGTGTGATATTCAAACTATCACTTAGGAGTTTTGTTTGCTACACTCAATTGGACCTTAATAGTTCTTCATAATTAGAGCAATATTGCAATTAATTAAAAAGTTTGATAATAGTAATAAGATTAACATAATATGTGTTGAATTAAAAAGAATAGTACCAAATGGAGATACAAAATCCTAAAAGCTAATTAGAAGAGAAATCTATGCAAAGTTAGATCTTGAAAAGGAGTTAAAATGTAATCACTATTAATTCTAAAATAAAGTTTATTAGGTCAAATTTTAATTACCTTGAACATAAAGAACTAAGATTATATGTATATTGTGGACTTCTTTTTACATGTTAAGTCAAGATATGACGTTCACTTGAAGATTGACATGAAATGAGAACATCACTTTTTTTTTTACATTTTAAATCAATATAACTTTTTAATATTTTTGGAGAATATTATAAACTTCTTTTACATGTTAAATCAAGATGTGATGTTCACTCGAAGATTGGCATGAAATGGAAACATGACAAGATGATCCTCCTAAAAACTAGTCACAACTTAAATCCTTAATGGATAAGGATTCATCATTGCCTCCTAAAGCTTTGTTAAAAAGCTAAAATTTGGATAAGAATTCCTCACCACCTGCATCTACTCTAATATGATGACTGATCATATTTCATTTATGACTTAGTGAATCTTGAATGGTGTTTGAATGAATGATAAGATGATAAGGCTTATGTGTAATGTCATGATTCCTTTATCGTATCGTACTTGCTATTGTGATATCTAATTGTTGGTTGGAAACTGGGCTTGATTGCCTTATCCTTAGTTCTTAGTAATTAACTAAAATACATGCTTGGCTCTATTAACTTGGAATTCATACTTGGCTTGGCTATATATATTGTTTGATTGCATTCATGGCATAGAATGAAAAGGGCCTATAGGTTATGTTTTCCTCAAAAAGCTAGGTTTTCAGTTAGTAAAGGACTTTTCATAAAGCTAGATTTTTGAGCATATAGATCTTCACTCTCAATCATTCTAGCCACTACATGTGGCTTCAACTAAACCAACTACATGATGGTTATATATATATATATATATATATTTGCTATTTTATATGGTTTCAGCTAGGCTACATTCCTTTTGAGGGTCCTACTCATAAGCTACTCCTTTTAGCTAGCTTACTTCTTAGATTGTTCATTTAGAACCTTGATGATGTTAATTAATCGAATGAAGGCTTGGCTAGTATACCAGGTCCATTGCATGTTACATGCATCAACATAGCATCTATATGCTACATAAGTGTTGCAAGTATGCTTGCTCATTGATTGGTACAACTATTTGCTGGCCTATTAGTTATATTTCTATATACTTGATGCAGTTGTATCTTAGCGTATACTTAATTGTTTTGTGTTATGGTTTTTAGTTTGTGCTCACTTAGCTCAAAACTTGAGTTGAGGGGTTAGCGTATCTAACCTTAGATATTAAAGACAAAACGAGTTTAAATTTAGAAGCCAAGTTTGGTAATTGAGAGTAAATAGCTACAGGCTTTGAATCAAGTTCTTTAGGAGGTTGCCATATTACACTATAAGAGGATTTCAATGTAAGGGTTATGAATGCAAAAGTGTACTCTTTTAATTGGGCTATGAGTTAAAGAGTAAAGTTGGATTATGATATTTTGCATATGGTTCATTTTAGTAAAAGTTTCTATTATGTTATTTGTTGTTGATAAAGAGAAGTTTTATAAGAGATGTGTATTGTGGAATTTAGTTGAAGGTTGGTTATAAGTTTAGCCTTATCTTTAACTTAGGGATAACATAACGAATCATCTCCTAAGCACTAAGTGTATATAAAATAATTATTAGCAGATGCCTTAAGAGGCAAGGTGTTATAATGATAGCTAACTTAAGCTCTAACCCAAGTCTAAGATACACTTATCTAACCTTTAAGCAAGGTTAATAAAGAATGATCCCTCTAACTCAAGTGTGAATCATATCAGTTAGGTTATTAGGTCCATGTGGAGTGAGTGGTGTGTAATATGCATTTGTTGGTGTGTGGGTTTTCACTTACACATTCAACTCCCATTTAGTTTTTCTAACAATCTCATAGTTAGGACCCATCTTTGGTTCATGTAGTATCATTGTACATATGTTCACCGATGTAGTGGCTTATAAAATCGAACCAAACCACTTAAACTCGAGCATAATGGCTTCCTATTAAGAAATAAAAAAATAAGTGACATTTTCTAGTTTTAAGTCCTATCAACATTTCATATATAGCCTTATTTACCTTTTCTTTTCTGTTGTCCCTTATCTCACTCTTACATTAGAGCTTCATAGTATTTGAGATTAATATTATGGAAGAAAAGTAGCAACATTATGAATAATACTCAATTAGAAGAAGCTTCAGCCCTTTTCATCTTTTCAATATCATTTCATGAAATAAAATCTCTAGAGATTTTGTCACAACATTTACCTAAATTGTGGGGATGTGCTATGTGAATGACTCATTTCTTCTAATAGGTCTCTTCAATTCAAAATCCATTGTAAAAGGAAACAAAGTGTTAGAAGTCTAAATTAGGGGTAAGTGAGTACGGGGTGAGATGTAAGGCCCTACCTATACTTCGCCCTATAAATAGGAACTACTACCTACCCTATAACAACCTATAACTACCTTAGAACCATCTTAGAACCTATACCTTGTAAAACTTATAAGATTCGAAGTATCCTATACAATCTATGAATTTTGTCTTTCTTCCTAAAATATTTCAAATTTATTTAATATTAAAAACGTAATCTATTTGTGATATTGCAAGTTCCTTCGTACGTTAAATTTATGAAATCTATGAAATTAATAGAAGTAACTTACTTTCATGATTTTAAATTTTGGATATTCTAGTTCCTTAAAAAATGGAAAGGAATAAGGGGAAAGAATAGAATATGTAAAGTTAGAAAGGAAAATGGTGAAGGATAAGGGAAATGATGAAAAACTTAAAGTGAGAGTAGTGATATTACTATATTAGGTTTAATTGTTTAGGGTTATTAAATTATATTCTTAGGCTTTTCTTTTTTTCATTTTTACTAAAATATTTATTGTTCAAAAAATATGTTATTCATTTAATAATATTATTTAATAGTTTTTATAGGGTAAATATAAGGTATCTCAGAGCTTAAAACCTGTACCCTTCACATTTTAGAGTAAAGGTACCAGGGTAAGTATATGGTAAGAAGACCTTGTACCTTTACCTACTCTTCTTATGGAAATCTGACCTTCCTTACTATTGAACCAACCTATTTCCCACCACTACCAATCTCTTTGCCAACTTTGCCGAACTTTAGGCAATCATTGTTAAGCATTGGGTCGATTACCTAAGGCTAACTTTGAAGACTCTAAGGCTTAGCTACTTGAGTTCTCAATGGGCGGATGGCTAAGGATGAGCTAGCCTATGCTTAAGGCTTCCTCTTACATCACTTGTTAAGTTGTCTCTAAAGTGTTCAAGTTGTTGAATCTTCACTCGAGTACCATCCTAATTGGCTTAAAGGATCAGGATGACTTAGATCACCTGACCTATCCTCTTCTTCCATTGATCCTAAGTTACCTAACCCAATCACTAACTTATCCACTTTACACTCCTCCAACTAGCTCAGGAAGTAGTAGTCTCACTTCTTTGTTGTTTTTCTTCTAAGTACCTTACCAACACCAATACAACACATGTTCTAACAAGGTGGTAATGGATATTCTCCAATGGTGGGTCTTTCCCTATTATTCTTTTTATACCCATATTTCACATGTGCATTTTTCTATTTTTAATTGTTTTCTTTTAGTCTTTTCCACTTTAAGCATGTTGCCTTAATTGGTAAGTATATAAGGTCACATTTTGTAATGGCAAACAATCATCATCTTCTCTGATAATTTAGATTCTTGCAATCATAGGTGTCAAGCCTGCTTTTTCTCCCGGTTTTTAATATTTTCCTTAACTTGGTCAATATTAAACGTAACCCATTTAATATTGGTCCTTAACTAAGGGTTAAAGAAAATTAGTTTTTCTTTCAAAAATAAAAAAGTTTGAAGTCATCACTTGACTAGAGTCAAGAAAAAGAGTTAAATTATAACTAATTAGCTGAATTTGTTATAACTTAACTACGAGTCTTTCAATAAAACCAATTTTTGAAATAGTTTAAAAACTAGAGATTTGAATTTGAGAGTTATCCTATTAAACCTATACGAGTATCACTATTACTTTTCGAATTTAATTTTGCTTTTCAAATACCCTTACAATAATGTTTGTTTACGAGCAATAATTGAAATTATACATATTTACAAAAAATAAGAATTTAAAGAATTATCTACTAAAGGGGGAAAATAATTTTTTTTCCATATTTTAAGTCGCCTTGTACATATAAGTGTTTGTGCACCCACTATTTAGGATCAAACTTTAATAGTTCATTTCTCAAAAACATTAGTAAGTCGAGTTGATTTTAATTTTTTGAAAAAAGATAGGGTTTACATTTTTACTTGGTTCAATTTATTTAAGGAAAATTTTCAAAAGTCTTAAACTAGATTTTATTTATGGAAAGTCCCAAGAAAAAGGTCATAATTTGGAAAGAGGATCGGTTATTTTTATTTATTTTTTAGAAAATTGATTTTCTAAGTTGTAACAAGATTTTATTTTATTTTTCTATTTGTTTTATTCCTTTATTAATTTCTCTATAAAACATAAAGCAAAAATTAAACTTTTTTTTTCTTTCTCTTACCTCTCTTTTTTTTCCCCTTTTTTTCTTTTTTTTTTTTGGTTTTCTTCTTTTTATCACTCTTTTTTTTTTTAAATTACATTTACAAATACATAAGAAAAAAAATAAATAACTAAAATGCCAAAATACAAATCAAAAGGAGGACTTCAAACCAAAGAGGAATGCACAGGTCAGATTAAGGCTTTAGGTTGAGTTGAGCCGAAGTGGATCTAGTAGGGTCACCAAGTTACGCGTAATAGCTACTCAAGGATATGCCTAGGGTGGATTCGAGCACCAAATAGAGTAGGGATGACATTTTTATGTGAATCAGATTGGGCTTAAGGGGGTTTGGAGGAGCGATGTGGCTTAGTTTGGCCATTTAGTGATGGTTTAATTTAATGGCGGCAATCATGGTAGTGCTTGACGGGCGTGCAAGCTAAGGGAGTTTAAGGAAAGCTTAGGGTATCTTCTTGTGGTCATCTATGATTGAATGAGAGGGGTTCGATTGCTATTTGGTACGTAGATGCAGCCATTGGGGTTGTATCGAAAGAAGGTAGAGTGATAAGGCTAGTGTGGTTAGGGAATGGGGTTGCGTGGTTCTTTTAGAGAGGGGCTTGATAGTGTAGGTATTGTGGATCTGGGTTAGGATTGGTTTATGGTTAGTATCGTGGTGATGGCGTAGTGTTGTGATCGAGAGAGAGGGTGGGTTATTGGTTATGAGAGAGAAGGAGAGCTCATGAGTTCAAGAGAGAGAGTGAGTCCATGAGAAAGATAGATTATGATCGGGGGTTGTTGTTCAAGAGAGATTCAAGAAAGAGAGATGTTATAGGGGTTGCTAGAATGGAGTGTAGGTGAAGCAACTTCATGTGTTGGCTTGCCATCAATTGTGTGTGGTGTTTGCATAAGAGAGGGTCCTTAGTTCTGGTGTGTGTATTGTTTGGTCAGTGTAAGGACGAGCAGCTTGGTGTGAGGGGGTTATAGTGGAGTGGTCAATGGTTGTAGTGTGTAGTGGTTGTGAATGTATTGTTGTGATTCTTTGGATTGGGCAAGGATTAGGAGGCCAATGATATGGTGACGATGGTTACTGCACGGTTGTAGATCTAGGTTTGGATTGGGTTGAGTGCAGTTGAGGGAGATGGTCTGTGTGGTTGTGAAAGAGAGAGAGGAAAAAGCTGTTGTATATGTGTTGTGTTTTATTTTGTTTTTTTTTTCCCTTCCCACACCACCTCCCTCCACTCAAATCTAATAATGAACCAACGTTTATTTCCCTTTTTAAAAAAAACTTTGACTCAATTTTTGACTAACTTAAAGATTGAATCTAGACTAGTTTTCATGTTGGATTCAAAATATTCTATGCAGACCTTCCAATTACCTCATTAATTTGGTCAAACTTTAAAGGAAAAGGCCTTAATTTAAGCTTGGATGTCGACTGTCCAATAAGGAAAATGCAGGAATCTTAGAGAAAAGAAAGGAAAGAGGAGAAAATTGAGGGAATATAATGCTAACCATGTGCCACATCAGCTACATAGTCCAGTAATGTTATGCCACATATTTCGTGGCTGGACATGTAGTGGGTATGGCTTGGGTAAGAATAAAAGGCAACTTATGCCAATAGTAAGATTCGAACCCCTAACCTTAAGTTAAACCCAATGCTAAATTCATATACTTATTCATTAGGCTGTTGGCCTATGCCTTGTTACGGACAAGGTTTGCCTAGGCTAGATTTGAATATAAGCCCAAGCCTATTACCCTTCTTCCAAATTTGATCTAAATTAGAAAAAATCTATTTTGTTATATTATCTAAAATTATTATTTATCTATATTTCCTAAATTTTCTAATTTTTGTGACTTTTTTAATTTTTCTATTTTTTCATTTTTAATAATTAATTTTTTTTTGTATTTTGTAAATTTTATATTTTTAGTGATTTTTATAAATTATATATATATATATATTTGTTTTTCCTAAATTTTCTTTTTTTTTTTTTTTGCTTTTTCCCAATTTAGAACCCTTTATCTTATTCTAAAAATTTTGAAAAAAAATGGGAGCAAAAATAGGGTGTTTATAGTAGGTTCAAGTTTTTCTTTACTCTTATCTAATTCCCTTTATCAAGGAATTAGTAGCAAGGACCTCATTTCCACTATTCATGTGTCATATCAAGTGGTCAAAATGGGTCTAATTACATTGCCTTGGTAAATCACATTGTTGGTTTGGCCTTCGAGTTCACTAGCTTCCATCTTTGTTTCTTCTTTACTGAGAAGGACCCATGTGCATGACTTTAGTGATTAACTTAGCTCTTAAGCACACCACAATTAAATTCTAATATCAAAGCTTATGGTTTTGACTGCAGGTATAGTGTTGTTGTTCTATTATCAATGTTAAAGTAGGTGTTTTATGGGTTGTTGGGAGTTGTATAGTAGTTGTTGTATTATATTAAAGTCATAGGGGTTTTCTAAGTTTTTAGGTTGAGTGTGTAGTAGCTATTGATGAGTAGGGATTACCGTAGTAATGGTGCTGATTGTAAGAAGGTTTGAAGTTTCTGGATTAAAGTAGTACCATATTGTATTAGCTAACAATCAAAATGTTCAACCTTAGTGTTTAGGATAGTATTGTAGATGTAGAGAGTGATGCTCATGACTATGGAAGGTAGGGTAATCAAACCCCTAAAACAACTGATGAAAAGATTGATGACTCAATCACCATGATGGTGGAGATGACCACTTTCATGCGGCAAATGGGCAATATCCAACCTATTAAGGTGGCTAAGGATAATGTTTGACCTATTGGAGTCAGCTAGGTAGTATTCCAACCTGCTGCTACTAATTCCCAACCTGTTATGGGTAGGCCAACTAGAGGGTTTTATAGGCAAGAAGTGGTCAATGAGCAATTATACTAGCTTGGTATCAAGTTGGAGGAAATGGTCATTGTATAAGGAGGCGGATTGAGCTCGAAAAAGTGGAGGAAGATAAGGATGTTAATTTTTATGAATTTGAAGAGCCCTACCCTTAAGCTCTTAGAGGCATTTAGGATGTGAAAATGCAAATGTCAAGCTTCTCTAATATTAGCAAAGCCAATGCGTATTTGGATTAGGCAGACATGGTAGGGAAGTTATTCTAGTGTTAAGAGAATGACAAGGATGATAAATTCTAACTTGGCGCATTAGAGTTCACTGAATATGAATCCTATAGTAGAAGAACGTTTAGATACAAAGGCATAAGGATTGAGAGTGAGAGATATGACTTAGCCAAACATGAAGAGGATATTAAGGAGGCAATTCATCCCTGATTATTACATGTAGGATGCCTTCAAGATGTTGTAAACATTACGAAAAGGTGGAATGAGCTTTGATAAATATGTTAAGGAATTTTAAGTGTTGATGATGAGATGTGAAGTAGAGGAACTAATAGCCCAAACTATATCTCGATTCATAGACAAACTAAAGTATGTCATTAGGGATGTTTGTCGAGCCTGGTTTTTCACCCTTTCGGTGATTTTATAAAATTATGTTTTCTTTAAACCGACCAATATTAAACTCTACCTGTTTACTACTGGCCCTTGATTAGGGTTTAAAAAAAAACGATTCTTTTTTATTTTGAAAACAATTATGGAGTCACCACCTGACTAGAGTTGGGAAAAACAATTAAATTATAACCAATTGGATAAATTGATTATAACTTAGCCACTTGTTTAATGAGAAAAACCAATTTTGTAAAATGGTTTTTGAAACCAGAGGTTGTAGATCCGGGGATTAGGTATTTTAAACTCTCAGGGGTACCATTGACTTTCCAAATTTAACTTTAATCTTTAAAAATCACCTTTTAATTTCACAAGATAAAACTCAATTTAATTACTTTAATGGGATAAATCGAAGTAATCTAAGAAAAAGGAAAATTAGATTTTCTTATTTTTATCATCGCCTCGTAAGTACTTACATACCCGCTATTCGAGATCAGACGTACGTAGTTTTTTTAACGAAAACTTTAGTGGGTTAAGTTAATTTTAATTTTTGAAAACAATCAAGCTTACGGTTTTTGGTTCAATTGGGTTCATTTGAGAAAATTTCTAAGAAGGTCTTAAATTGGATTTTTCCTTTATTTTTGAAAAATTCCAAAATGCCTTAAATTGTAAAAGGTTTGTTTATTTTTATTATTTTTTAAAAACCTTGATTTTTCTAAGTGCTAAAAGAGAGAAAAAACCAATTTATTTGTCTCCTTATTTACTTATTTTTATTTTTATATTTTTCATTTCTATCTATTTATTTATTTTTATTAAACCAAAAAATAAATAACCGATTAAACTACTTTTTCTTTTTTTCTTTCTTTCTTTCTTTAATTCTTTTTCTTTTTTTATATTATTACATTTACATTTGGAAATGAAGAAAATAAAAAAAAAAGAAATAACAACAACCACTAAATAATAAGAAAAATAAAAAATAA